>CAUYON010107149.1:0-11113 GCA_963573935.1 Arctocebus calabarensis
CGGCCTCGGCCGAACTGCAAAACAAAAAAAATAGCCGGGCGTTGTGGCGGGCGCCTGTAGTCCCAGCTACTTGGGAGGCTGAGGCAAGAGAATCGCTTAAGCCCAAGAGCTGGAGGTTGCTGTGAGCAGTGTGACGCCACGGCATTCTACCCAGGGCGATAAAGTGGGTAGAAAAAAAAAATGTTACTGATGCCTCTGGGTATCCTGTGCTTCCCATTTGCCCTCTCTACTCTCGTCCTTCTCCTAACTGACTAAAACTAAGTGGGGATTGGGATGGGGGGCGCTTATTGCCATCTGTAGCCAGGTAGAGGAGACCCCTAGTCGGCTCTCCTATTCCCACCCATTGATATGGCGCTAGAGGCAGCTGGGTGTTCTGGCCTGAACTTCAAGGGACTCTCCCATAAGTCCTCAGGCATGTGGAGCCTGGAGGGCACTGTCCCTAAATCCCTCCCTACTCTCTTCAGCCAAGGTCAAGTTGGCTTATGGTGAATTGGCTCCACATTCCCTCCTACCTGTTGACCCCCACCTCTGCCACTTGCTTCCCCACTAAACAGAAAGGAATGATGAGGGTGTGGGGAGCTAAAAAGGAAGGGGTTGGAAGATTCCTTGGGGTAGGAGACAGAGAAAATAACCCTGCCTTTACTTGCTTTCATTTGGCTGTCAGACCCGCCCTGGAGGCTCATCTCTGCCATTGTCTTCCTAGAGACCTCTGGGCCAATCCTCTCTCTAGAGAGTAGTTCTCAACCTTCCTAATGCCACAATGTATTTTTATTGTTAAAAAGGGGTTGCGACCCACAGGTTGAGAACCGCTGAGCTGGCGGGGCTCTACCAGGTGGAGGTGCAGGGGAGACAGCAGGATTGGCTGACTCAGCCCAGAGAAGGACCTAGTTAAAACAGCCACCTCCAATTTCCCAGGAACCAAGGGAATGAGGAGCTGGGGAGAGCACCTGTCACCCAAGGATGTCCTCCCTAGGTCCCAGGCTCCTGATGTCAGGTGCCTTAAATGGCTAAGGAAATGGCCCTCCCATTCTGGGCCCTGGCTCCTTCAATGGTGGCTAGGGCTAGGCCAGTGCAGGGGGAAAAAATAGCCCTCAGTCAGGCAAGAAGTTAGGACTCCTAAGCCCCTACCTCAGTTTCCCCATCTGTGGATGAGACGGCTAACCCCCAAGACCATGGAAGACTCCCTTTTCACAGGGTTACTTCCTCCTCCCTCTGAAGTAGCTACCTGACTCTTGGAATTTTGATGGAGGGCTCCAAGGGACAGGAGTTGAGTTGCAGGAAGGAGTGCCTGGCCTGGCACCTGGCACTTGGCACAGATGAACAGTTACTGGCTGCTCCCCCATAATCAGTGAGCTGTGAACCACAGATTACAGTAGGCTCCCTAGGAGCCCTGACACAGTGAGTTAGGTCTCCCCTCAGGATCCTGGGTGGGAGGCAGGCACATGAAGGGCTTGGGGCACAGGGAGTAGAGACAGGCCACTCATTGTGCCCCAGGCAGAGCTGTGGGCAGCTGGTGCCAGCCCTCCGCCTCTAACAGCCAAAATGACCTGCCCCTCACCCACGCTTGTCCTACAGCTTGAGGTCACAGCGGATCTGGCAGAGCGGCGGCGCATCCGCTCAGCCATCCGGGAGTTGCAGCGACAGGAGCTGGAGCGTGAGGAGGAGGCCCTGGCATCCAAGCGCTTCCGTGCTGAGCGGCAGGACAACAAGGAGAACTGGCTGCAGTGAGTGGCAGGGGGTTGAGCATACAGATGATAGGGTGAGAGGCTCAGCTTGTGTGCATGGCAGGAGTGAGCACGAGCATGTCTGCTAACTGTGTGTGCATAGCAGTATGTGCACACTTTTTGGAATACAGAGGGGTGTTTGTGGGCATAAACCTTGTGCTGATCGTGGTGTCCTGCTGGTGTGGACAGCACATCTGAGCATGTGGTATTAGTGCCCATGTTCCTGGGTATACATGTATCAAGGTGCAGTCCGAGGGGGTGCACAGCTCCTGCCGTTCTGCCAAGGTTCCAGGTACTCTCTTCTGGCTACTAGCCTGTATCCTCCACTGCCTAGACATTGCAGCAGTAGTTATAGTCATGATGTCTCTGCAGTTCTCAGCAGAGGGAGGCCGAGCAGCAGGCTGCCCTGGCACGGCTGGCAGGGCGGCTGGAGTCCATGAGTGATGTAGAAGAGCTGACCAAGCTGGTGAGGCCCAGGCCAGGGCAGGGGTTGGGGGTAGGACAGGTGAAGACCTGGACTCTACAGCCCAACACCTGCGGCCTGCCTCTCACCCACAGTTGCGAAGTGCCAGTGAGTATGAGGAACGCAAGTTGATCCGAGCCGCCATCCGCCGCATACGGGCTCAGGAGATTGAGGGTAGGTGCCCTGTCCTGGCCCCACCTCTGCCCTGCTCGCCACCTCCCAGGCTCTCACCTGACACTTACCCCCTCTCTTCCAGCGGCCACCTTGGCTGGGAGGTTGTGCAGTGGGCTTCCCAACAGTGGCTCAACAGAAGACAGCAAGGGGCAGGCAGCACGTAGGCTAGAACGGTGTGAGGTAAGGAGCAGGGTAGAATGGGATGGTAGCCCAGCATTGAGGGCCCCCCATTCTGTTTGGGGAACACTGGGATTCTATCCTAGGCCTCTGCCCACTCTTTAGGGTAATGTCTGACCACATGTTCCTGACTCTAGACTTTTTCTCTACCCAGGCCTTCCTCATCAAAACCAGCCTATCTCCACCGCCCCCAAGTTCCTATCGCTTTCTCATTACCACCTTTTTTGGTACTTCTCCCACTTACACTCTCACCCCTGCCATCTAGTCACCACTGTACTGCAGAGGGAGCTCTTGGAAATGCAAATCTTCCCCGGTTGTTCCCCTGCTTAAACCCATCCCAAGGCTGCCCCTCACCCACCAGACAGCCCACATCCTTACCTTGGTTTAGTGGGAACTACGTTGACAGCTGACTCATGGAGCACTGTCCACAGAGTTGTTTCTGTTCTCCCAGGAGTGTGGGTAAGAGATTAGGCTGTGCAAGTCCCCTAAGTGGCCAGCAGAGGCCGCTGGGTCCACGGTGGTAGCAGTATCCCACTCCATCCCCTCCCTGATTAACTAGGCTGAGGCAAGGGGTCAGGAACCTCCTCTCCAGGGCCCCTGTTCCTAACAGGTCTCCTACCATCCCCAACTACTGACATTAGGACCTGGTGCTGTCTGAACCACCTCTAGCTAGGCAGTGCCAAGAGATTGGGAAGTGAGGATCAGAGACTTCCCCTAGCGTGCCAGTGCCCTTGCGTGTGCAGGTGTGCCCACAGGAAGCCATGCCCAGCCCCTCTGCTTTGCATGCCCTGCCCCGGGCACTGGCCAACCTGACGCTTAGTGAGTGGAGGTAGCACTCAAGACTTCAGGAACCTCAGTTACATCCTATGGGTTCCTTGCAGGTACCAGAGCAAAAAGAACAGGAACAGCAAGCAGAGGTCCCAGAGTCAACTCCAACCCCTGAGGGCACCAGCCATGATGTGACTACAGTGACACTCCTGCTGCGGGCCCCGGCTGGAGGCACACCCAGCTCACCTGCCTCCCCCAACAGCTCACCCACCACTGCCTCTCCTGAGCCTCCCCTGGAGCCTGCCGAGGCCCAGTGTCCTGCAGCTGAGGCTCCAGGCAGCCCTGAGCCACCCCCCAGCCCACCCAAGGCCACCAGCACTGAGCCTCAGGAGTCTCCAGCATCTCCCAGCACTGAGAGGCAGGTAGTCAACAAGGTGAGTCTGAACAAGGGGCAGGGGTCCCAGGCAGGTGAGCTGGGACTGGGAGTCAGGCCCTGCCCATGCTGTGTCTCTCCTGCAGCTCCTGTCTGGCCCCACAGAGCCCCCTGCTGCCCAGAGCTCCACCAGAGACCCCTCTAACACCAAGAGAGCAGGTGAGGGTCCCAGCAGGGATAGCAACAGGCATCTGCCTTCCCCTCCCCCAGCCTCCTTTTCCCTGCCTGGAGAATGGGCTCTTGTGCCTGGAGAGCTCCAACCTTCTCAGATCCCTCCCCCAACCTCCTCCCTACCCCTGAGGTGTCCCCGCCCCCCAGCAAGGCCTACCCCCCCACCCATGGCCAGAGGCCTCCCTGCAGCCTTGAAAGGCAATGGGCCTCAGGCACATTCTTTTCCCCAATAAGGGAGTGTGCCCATCTCCCAGCAGGAGCCTTGGGCAGCACTGGCCAGGAGGGTTGTCCCCCATCCCCACCAGCAGGAGGATCTGGGCACCCTTCCTCCAGCCCAAGCCTAGCCCCGGCCCCCAGGAGTGTCCAAGTCATCTTGGGGTCAGCGCAGGAGGGGAAGGAGGTGCCCATAGGAGAGTTGCAGCTGCACAGAAAGGAGGGAATGGGGAGGCGGAGGAGGTTGGGTACAGAAAGGGGATGGGGGTTAGGGAAGTATGGAGGAAAAGACTGCAAAAGATCCTCTTCCTATCCACTCTCCCTTCTCTTCCCTCACATGGCTACCACCTCCTCCCCAACCTGCCAGACCTGGCTGGATCCCGGCCCTGCCAAAGCTCTCTGTCTGTGCTCAGCCCCCGCCACCCAGCCTATCATCACCACCCCCAGCCTCTGGGCAGTCCCTGTCCCACCCAGTCACTGACAGCCATCATGTCCCTTCTTCTAGAGTCCACCCCCCTTGCCAGTGGATCTTCCCCGTTCCAGCGGGCTGGCTCTGTGCGTGACCGTGTCCGAAAGTTCACATCTGACTCTCCTCTGGCTGCTAGGCTCCAGGACGGCCCACCCCGTGCTGCCCCAGGTTCCCTGACCCCGACAAGGCTCCTGGGCCCCTCCCTCACGAGCACTACCCCTGCCTCCTCCTCCAGTGGCTCCTCCTCTCACGGCCCCAGTGACACCCCTTCTGGGTTCAGCAAGGAGCGAGGAACAGCCTGGTCTCTGGCCCACCATCGGAGCTGCCCTCGGGAGGAGGGCCCAGGAGGGCGGAGCTTAGCTGCCAGGCCCCTTGAAAACGAAGCAGGGGGGCCCGTGGCCTGCTCAGAGGAACCCAGTGCCCCACTGCCCGTGGCTGTCGGCATTGCCGAGCCAGGAGGCAATATGAAGACCACGTTCACCATTGAGATCAAGGATGGCCGTGGCCAGGCCTCCACAGGCCGGGTGCTGCTGCCCACAGGCAACCAGAGGGCAGGTAGGCCTCCCCACTGCCCCCATGCCCACTGCTGGGTATGAGTGCCTGCAGCCTCAGCTCCACATGTAGGACAGGTGCTGCAGCCAGGGCTCAGGTGTCTCCAAAGGGTGTGCTGGAAATGAGGGGCACCATCAGCCTTGGCTAGCACTGCCCTCACCCCACCCGATCCTAACAGCAGCCCTTCTCCCCACCCAGAACTGACCCTGGGGCTGCGGGCGCCCCCTACCCTTCTCAGCACCAGCAGCGGGGGCAAGAACACCATCACCCATGTCAGCGGCCCTGGGACCCAGACCCGGCTGGGCAGTGTCACTCACGTCACCAGCTTCAGCCATTCCTCCCCTGGTAGCCGAGGAGGCTGCAGCATTAAGGTGAGCCCCTCCTCACCCACCAGCCTCACCATCTGTTGACCATACATGGATCACTTAAGAGTGGAGGGCTAGTAGGATTCCTCTGCTCTCCTCCCCCTCTAGTGCACACACAGGGAAACTGAGGCCCAGAGGGAGGGTGGCTGCTCACAGTCCAAAGCCAACTGGTGGCAGAGCTGATGCCAAACCCTAGCGTATCAGCCACCACATATGTCAGAGTGCCATTTTATGTTGGCCTTATGCTTCCAACATGCTGATCTCTGACTCCAAAATTGGTTAGTTCATCCCTAATGAACAGATGGGGAAACTGAGGCTCAGAGAGGGTGGAAGGGGCTTACTCCCCTCTTGCTGTGGCAGCCCAGTGCCTCTACTCCTACCCTACTCTGCTCAACACCTTGAGGTGCAGAGCAGCTCATCTGCTCATCCAAGATCAGCCTGGCCCATTAGGAGATTAAAGATTAGCGATTAGCATCTGCGTCAACCTCCCTGTGGAGGCTGGGCAGAAGCACTCACTGATGGGGGACAGATAGGTAGGGGGACACCAATCAGGTGTAGCAGCAGCAGCCTAGCAAGTACCACGGAAATTGAATATGCAGCACATTTCCATTATTCATTCCCAAGCCCGGGATCCACCAGCTGGGAGCTCAGCCGGGGCAGAGATCCCAGCGGGCCGCCCAGCTGCCCAGGTAATGCCCTCTATGCTTAACCAGGGAGAATGGGACTTTGGCCGAGGTGAAATGGCTAGAGCCAGATTTGGGGGACAGGGAGAGAGTGAAGGCAAGAATTGCCCTCTACCAAGGGACTGTTGGGGGGAGGACCAGCTGAGACTCCGGAGGTGGTTGGGAGGTGCCACAGTGAGACTGGCTCTGACACCACCAACTTCCCTCAGTTTACCCATCTAGAACCACAGGGACACAGCTAATATGCCTGACATACTTGCTCAAAATCTGTGGTTGGTTCTGAGCACCATGGCAGGCCAGAGAACATTATCTCAGACATTTATTTCAAACCAAAACAGTTGTTGCACCAGATTGCTCCAAGTCCCTACTTCCTGTGCCTCATTTTCCCCAATTAAAGCAGCATGGCATAAGGGCAAAGAAGTGCAGGCTCTGGAGTCTGGCAGACTGGATCCTTAAAGGCTAATGTATGTGGTGGCTCAAACTGGCCCATTCTCGGTTCCCTGCCTCAGTTTCCCCACCTGTGAGGCATGAGGCTCTGGTCTTGGTAATCCCTCAGAAGCCAGGCAGTCTTGCTGTGCTGCAAGTCTGTCATCTCTACAGGGTAGCGCCAGGCCTGGCACTTTGGCAGGCTACTCCTCCCCCCCACCCCTTCCACAGAGGAGCTCAGAATAGGTTTCTATTTGGGCCACAGCTCCAGCTGGCTGGTGGTGGGCTGGGAAGACAGCAGGGGCGGGGCAGGCCTGCTGCCCTTGCCTTCACCCTCAGACCAGCTGAAAGGCTGTCACTGGCAGCCAGAGACAGCAGCCCCTGCCACTATCCCACCATCACCCCCAGTAGAGATCCTACCCACATCATGCCGGGAGTCCCGGGGCCTGGGCCTGAGCTGGCTGCAGCCTTTGAGGAGCGTTTGAGCCAGGCACTGGAGGAGCTGCATGCGGTGGCTGAGGCAGGCCGGGTAGCAGTGACCCAGGCAGCTGAGGCAGCTGTGGCCACCGTGGAGCCAGTGGCCCGGGCAGCCGAAGAGCTGCGGGCAGAGACAGCGGCACTGAGCCAGCGGCTGGATGCACTGAGCAGGCAGGTGGAGGTGCTGAGCCTACGGCTGGGGGTCCCACTTGTGCCTGACCTTGAGCCTGAGCTGGAGCCCAGTGAGCTGCTCCTGGCGGCTGCAGACCCTGAGGCCCTCTTCCAGGCAGCAGAGGATGCAGGGACCCCCATAGCCCACCCACCCGCCTTCAGCACACGCCGCCGGTCCTCTGCTGGCACTGCCCGCAGCAGCAGTCTTGTAAGTTCCCTTGGGCTATGGGAGGGAATAGTTTTGAGCCAGACTGTGCCTCTGCAGAGTGACCTTAACTGTGTCATCACCTTCTCTGAGCCTCAGTTTACCTTTCTGTACCACAGGGGACTGCAACACTAGTGCTCCAAGACTGGCGAGAGGGTACCAGGCTCCAGCCCTGAGACATGTGTGACAGCTGCCCTGGCAGCCCCTGGCATGGCCCAGCCCCCAGTCCCAGCCCCACCCCCCTACCCTGGCCAGGCCAAACCTCCTTGAAACAGCTGCCACCTCGGCTCTCCTTACCCTCGTAACAGATATAAAGGATCTGCCAAGAGGGGAGGAGCTGTAATATTTGGGCTGGAGCCTTGTCTTGGGTTAGGGAGATGCCCTGGGAGGGGGGAGGGGCTAAGTTGGGACTGAAGGCCCCTTAGAGGATGGTTCCCAGCAGGGGTTGGGTCAGAGGCGGGGGTTGGGGGGGTGGTACACATATAGGGGAAAGCTTCAGAGAGTTTTTGACTCAGGGAAGCTCCAGTAAGACACCTGGTCAGAGCCTATGGGCCCTGGTCCAGCCTCCTTGGCAAGGGCCACAGGGGGCATGTGCTGCCTAGGCACGGGCCCAGGAGGACCCAGGCCTTGAGAACTGGCATGACAGAGCAGAACCTGCCTGGGAGGGTACTGGGAATGAAGCAGCAGAAAGAACTATGTTCAGGAGTTAGGATACCCTGCAGCTCAGACCCTAGACTGTATTAAATTTATTTATAGAAGGACTGACAGCAAGTCATTCAGTTGCCCTGAGCCTTGACCTTCTGTTAAATAGGGACAGTAAAATCCCTTGCGCTTATACAACACTTACTACTGAATGAAAGTCATTATTACTTTCACTATCAGTTGTATTAATGTGATGCTGGGTACGAGGGAAGCCCTGCAACAAACCTGGCAATGCCTCTTCCCTGAGGCTGGCACCACCATGGCCATCCTTGGGCAGGCAGGCTGGCAGAGTAGTGGTTATTTTCCAGGCTGTACCAGCAGCCCCAGGATCTGGTCTCTGTGTCACCACTGGGAACCTGGTGGGTTTTACCTACACCCTTGCTCAAAGTCCACGCCCTCGCCCACCCTGCAGATGGAACCAGAGCCAGCAGAGCCTTCCTCTGCAGCAGTGGAAACATCCAATGGTACTGAGCAGACTCGGGTGGACAAAGCACCAGGTGGGCGGAGCCCACTGAGCGCCCAAGAGCTGATGGCTATCGAGGATGAAGGGATCCTAGACAAGATGGTATAGCCAGATCTGGTGGGCTGGGTGTTGGCAGGGAGCAGAGACCAGCAGGCACCAGGTGGTTAATGACAGGGGATCTATACTGCAGCTGGATCAGACCACAGACTTTGAAGAGCGGAAGCTTATCCGGGCTGCACTGCGTGAGCTCCGACAAAGAAAGAGAGGTAGAGAGCCAGTGCCCTACCCTAGCTCCTGCCCCATTCCCCACCTGCTCCCCTTACTCCCTGGGGTCCCTGTATGGACACCCCAGCTCAAAAACTGCCCTACTCAGCTTCTCTCTAGATCCATCTGTTCCCTTACCACCTTCCCCTTGGAGCCAGCTGCTCCCTTCCTTAGCTGCTTCTCTTCCCCTGAACATCTTAGCTTCTGCCTCCACCGGCTTCTCCTTTCCTGGACATAGCTACTTCTGCCAGATACCTCTTCTCTGGACACAGTTATTTTTTCTCTCCGATTCTAGATTTATCTGTTTCTCCAAATATTCTCAATTACTCCTCTGAAACTAGCTGTTTCCTCCAGGGCCCACTGATAGCTACACTAGCCTCCATCCCCACCCACCTTCTTCTTTAGACCCAGTTAACCCACTTCACCAGCTTCTCTCCCAACTACTCTTTCCCTCAACCAAATTGCTTATCAGATTCCTCCAATTACTCCCTCCCTGATCTAGATATTTGTTCCTCTAGCCACTCTTCTCCCCCTCAAAGACCCATTTGATGATTAGCTCAGCTACTGCCCTCATTTAGCTTCTCCCCTGGACTCAGCTACTCCCTCCTGACTAAGCTACTCCTTCCCATGGAAACTCCCTTCTTGGGTCCAATACTCCTTTGAGTTCAGCTAGCCCATATTCCCTAGTGCCTGAAGGAGTCCAGCAGCCCCCCCACACATACCCCACTCCCTGCCAACTTATAGTTGTCTCCTCACACCCCCAGCTACTCCTAGAGAAGCCCTTGTTACCTGTGCCATTAGTGTTTCTAACAAGCTGCCCTCTGTCCCATGTGCCTGTTCTGTGTGGGCATTGGGTGGCCTTTCTGTGCATGCATGGGGCATCCCCCACCCAGACCAGAGGGACAAAGAGCGAGAACGGCGGCTGCAGGAGGCACGGTGTCGGCCAGGGGAGAATCGCAGCAACACAGCCACTGAGACCACAATGCGGCACAGCCAGCGGGCAGCTGATGGCTCAAGTGTCAGCACTGTTACCAAGACTGAGCGGCTCGTCCATTCCAGTAAGGAGCCAAGCAGTGCTCAGGGTGTCAACCACATACTCCTCATAACCCCGTATGCCTCTTACATCCTTCTCATCCCCTGCCCCTCCAGATGATGGCACAAGGACAGCCCGCACCACCACAGTGGAGTCAAGTTTCGTGAGGCGCTCAGAGAGTAAGGTCACCTGGTGTCGACCTGTGCCTGCCTGCCTGCCTCCTTGGGCTCTTCCTCGAGCTTTCTCTCCATGTCTTCGACTGTACCATCATTCTCTCTTCTCTGCCTGTGGCTATCACCATCTTTCCACACAGCCTCCTACCCCCTTATGTGCCTCTCCTCCTTTTTCACAGATGGCAGCGGCAGCAGCACAATGCAAACCAAGACCTTTTCCTCATCCTCTTCATCCTCATCCAAGAAGATGGGCAGGTGAGCATGTGCACCCACTCCCAGACCACAGAGGACCTCCCTGTAAACCCATTCTGCAGAGGGGTAGACTGAGGTGCTGAGAAGTGGCAGGTGTATAAGCAGGGAAGGGCAAAGTGAGAGGCCACTCCTGCTCACTTTGTCATCTCACTTAGTCCTCAGCCACAGCTTGGGGGAGGTGGATACTTAGGGAGGCCAGAGACTTGCTTAGGGTCTCACAGCTCTAAATGGCAGCAATAGCACTGAACCCTTAGAGAGGTCTGCCTACCACAATGAGCTTCCTGGTGGCACTGCCATTTCCCAATGTCTACAAACCAGGTCCTATGTCCCAGACCACGTTTACTCCTTAACCCCATGAGAGAGTGGTACACCCCATGTTCCAGAGGATGCTGGGGCTGACATTAAGCAAGGACAGGGTCTGAATCCAGGCTGGGAGCCAGAGAGGTCCAGGGACTTTTAAGTCAGAGAGACCTTGTTCAAGGTCATCCTCTATCTATCCTTTGAAATTTTAGGCAAATTACTTCTATGGGACCTCAGTTTCCACATCTTTAGTGGAAATGGTAAGGGACCCTCCCTCCTCTTGCTAAGTTTAAAATGCCATGGAGGAAAGGCTCAGCAGATGTGAACTATTATTCTTAATACCATTAATATTATTATGCTGATTATCTTTTTTTTTGCAGTTTTTGGCTGGGGCTGGGTTTGAACCTGCCACCTCTGGCATATGGGGCCGGCGCCCTACTCCTTTGAGCCACAGG
>CAUYON010107150.1:0-54202 GCA_963573935.1 Arctocebus calabarensis
GCCTCCGACTTCCCAGGGGGGCAGACCCCAGCCTCTGACTTCCCATGGTGGGGGGGGCGGACCCCAGCCTCGGACTTCCCACGGTGGGGGGGCAGACCCCATGCTCGGAATTCCCACGGTGGGGGGGCAGACCCCAGTCTCGGATTTCCCATGGGAGTGGGGGGAGACCCCAGCCTTGGACTTCCCACAGGGGTGGGGGGGAGACCCTAGCCTCTGACTTCCCATGGTGTGGGGGGCAGACCCCAGCCTCGGACTTCCCACGGTGGGGGGGACTGAGCCTCGGAATTCCCACGGGGGTGGGGGGCAGACCCCAGCCTCGGACTTCCCACGGGGGCAGGGGAAACCCCAGCCTCTGACTTCCCACGGGTGGGCGCTCCTAAGGCTGATGCTGACAGCATGCGGGCTCCCCTCGGGCTCCACTCGCGCCCCAGCCACGCGGCATCCTCGCGACCAGAGGTCTCAGGATGGGCTGCAGCGCTTTCACTCAGGAGGAGAGTTGGGAATCAGGAGGACTTCTGGAGGGGGGAGGCAGCGTGTAGGACACACAGAAAAACAACCACTGTGCAAACCGGCAGAACCCCCACACGTCCAGTTCTAAGACAGCGGTGGGGCCGGAAGCCCCTCAGGAAGCCCAGGTGGGCGCAGGTGCATGGGGGGGGCAGCGGAATGGAGGGCGGGCGGAGGACAGCGAGTTTAGAGCTGGAGGGAAGGGCCTGGAAGCCTTTGTGCGGTCTTCTCCCCACTGTGTGAGGGGAGAGCAGAGCAACCCCTGTGGGGTCTTCCTCCACTCGGCCTGGTTCCTCTTCCTTCTTCCAGCAGGTATTGGACACGGCTGGGGGTTGCGATGCCGGGACCAGGGCGAAGGCTTTGGCCTGAAATCTTGCACATTGGCTGGAATTGCTATTGCAATCAAGCTTGAGGGGCGTGAAGGTGGGAGAAGGTGCTCAACATCCATGCTGGGTGAGAGAGCTGCTACTTTTTCTGAGGTGGAGGCTATGCTAACCAGTTTGATGTAAGCATTCCAAATTGTACATAAAATCAGCACATTGTACCCATAAATGCATTAATGTATACAGTTATGATTTAATAAAAAAAAAGAAAAACGAAAATGATCATTCTTAATTTTTTATAAAAGGGAAGTTTTCTTTAGCCTGAATCAGCCCCACGCTTGCTGTTTTCCTCAAAGGCTCACACGTCTGCTCAACGGGTCCTTGGCCTGGCTTCTCCACTCTGCTGAGTACAAAGCAGAGTTTGCCCGTTAGACAGTTCACCTGACTCTCAGGCTCCTTCTACAGGCTGGATGTTTCCAACTGGTGGGTCGATTGTCTACTTGTCAAATGACTCACCTGGTAAAGCAGCACTGGCTTTCAGAGACTGATGGCTCAACTGTGCCAGACGGTGCCCAGGGCCCCTCCGGCCAGGACAAAGAATGGTCTTACCAGCCCTGCCCCTACCAGTTATCTCCAGCAGGTGGCGCAGTCACTGCTGGGCCTGGACAGACCTGCCTCAGGATTGTCCTGACCATGCTGCTCCTGGCCTTCAGTTTCACCCTGGATCCTCCTCCAGGCCTTTCCCACTCAGCAGTGTATCGGTTTTCTTTTGCACGTGCAACAGATTTGCCACCAACGTAATGGCTTGAAACAATAGAAACGCATTTTCTTGCAGTCCTGGGGTCAGACGTCTGAAATTAGTTTCACTGGCCTGAAATTAAAGCGTGAATGAGTGTGTTCCGTCTGGACACTCTGGAGGGGAAAGCGTTTCCTTGACTTTTCTAGCTCTGGTCCCCCCCATCCTGGTCTCCCTCAGAGATTCATAGTGTGTTCACCCTTCGTGGCAGTGCTGTTGGTGTGTTTGTTATATCTCTCCTTAAACCATAAACTCAGTGACAGCAGGCATCATTTCGTTCTGTTTCTTA
Organism: Arctocebus calabarensis; assembly: GCA_963573935.1. NCBI lineage: Eukaryota > Metazoa > Chordata > Mammalia > Primates > Lorisidae > Arctocebus > Arctocebus calabarensis. The sequence continues at coordinate 1,916 of CAUYON010107150.1, forward strand.
GCAGAATCCCCAGTGCCCACAGTGATGCTTAGCAAACACTTGGCATCCAACAAATATCTGCTCATTAGAAAGGATAGTGTGAGACTGGGCATAGAGCTCATGACCATAATCCCAGGACTCTGGGAGGTCAGGGAGAGTGGACTGCTTGAGCTTAGGAGTTCAAGACCAGCCCAAGCAAGAGTGAGCCCCCCATCTCTGCTAAAATAGAAAAATAAACTGGGCATTGCAGCGGGTGCCTGTAGTACCAGCTATTTGGGAGGCTGAGGCAAGGGGATCGCTTGAGCTCAAGAGTTTCAACTGCCGTGATTGAGGCTGATGCCAGGGCACTCTAGCCTGGGTGACAGAGTGAGGCTCTGTCTCAGAACAGCAACCACCACAACAAGAGACAGTGTGAAGATCTCAGGGAGATGGTGAGCAGTACGCTCTGACTTCTGCATCCAAACTCAGCTCCTAGGAATCGTAACTGTGTCAGACTGGCAGGTAGAGAGCGGAGGGGTTTCCAGTTACGGAGTCTGCTGTTTATTGTAAGGAAGCAATCTGACATTAATTGTATAGCTGCTGGTGGTTGGGCTAGGCCTCCTGATGACCTCATCCTCAGGTGCTCCTGTGGGTCAGGCACTCCAGGCTCCACGTAACAGAAGGCCCCGAGGGCTGTGTGAAGTCACCTGCCAGATCTGAGGCTGCAGGCAGTGAATGGACCTGAATCCAGGTGGTCTGACACCAGGGCACGCACAACAACAACACTGTTTAAGTTTCTGGCAACTTGCTATTTCTTAGTGCTTTTATATGGCCCAATTATAATAATTTCAGTTGGTTATGCTTTTGTGGCTCTTCGTTATCATCCCCTAATTTCATGCTATCAGCTTCATAAAAAATCAATTGAAATGTTAAAGGCCAGCATTTTCATTATTTCATTCTTTGGATATTTGTTATAGGCTCTTTGTCTTTGGAATCTTTAATTAATTTTTTTGCTTTTTTTCTACCCTCAATTGAGCTTTTGAATAATGATCACAAAATCTTGGTACTGGGGGTATTAGCAGAAATCAAATGCATTTTTTTTAATTGGAGGGAAAATACCATTTAAGGCTTTCTTAGTCAATCAGAAAAAGCTTTGCTTAGGCTCTTCTTGGGAAAAGTCACACAAGCCCAAGGGCTGTGTATTCTATGAATCAGCAGGAAATTCTGGCTCCAACCCCAGGATGTAGTGTGGATTTCTTTTAATCCTAGTAGGCTTAATACTATAGAAAAAGATCTCTAGAGAAAGATTTTACTTTCATAATTTCTTTTTGTTTTAATAATGTTTTTTAAAAATAAATTCTTTATTTTAATTTGTCTATAGTAATTTTCTAGACTTCATGTCCTCTTAATCTGTTCTTGGCAAAATTAAAGAACTTGTGGACGCACTGTAGATAATACAGTTCTACTATGTTCATGTGACAATTGAAAATGTTAAGGAGTAAACCTCTTCATTTAAACTATTGGCTTTTGACAATCCATTAAAAAATAACACATCGCCCAAATTGATTAAAGCTTTGGTAGGCATATCCCAGAGATCACATTGTAAGATGATGCTGGAACTTCTATTTTTAGATCTTTGCCTAATATTACTTCATAGATGAAGCTTTACTAATATTTAGTATATAGTTTGCCCCTGTGTTGTGTAGTTTGTATTTCTGAGAATGACAAGTTAAGAACTCATGTCTGAGGCTTCCGTCCTCTGAGGGCCAAAGTGTGAGACCCACAATGTGATGCTGTGTCTGTACACCCACATTGCAAGGTTAAATTAATATGTTACTAAGTGGATTAAGGAGTTATATTACTTTGTATTTTTACTTACAATACTTGCTGATAATGTGGGGCAGTGATAAAAAAAAAAATCTGTTGTACCACCCAGAGGTCTGTTGGCTATGATAGGAGGAGAATACCAAATTAACAATGAACCATCCATCACTTTCTTTATTAATGATAATAATAAACAAAATCAGACCCTACCTGCCAAGGGTGCTGACCTTTCTCTTTGATGACAAGTAGCTATCAGGGGTGCGCTACAGAGCAGATATTTGAAAACATAAGGAGACTTGATTTGGCCCTTCCAGGTAAAGGTCACATTTTAATAATGGATGAGAAAAGGAATTGCTTTTGAAAGTAAAACATGTTCGTTATAAGGAAAACATTTTCAGAATGTTTCTATCACTAATGACTCAGCTGGCATAAAGAGTGGGTCTCACCTATTAAAAATAACATGTGCACGCTAGGACACTTGGAAATTTAAAATCTTCCAGATAAGATAGATATTCTGAATCCTTTTGTTAAACATGGTAAAATGAACTACTGCCTAGTTCGTTTGCGTGGATGAATGAATGTCATTAGGGAAGATGGGATTTACTAGCCAAATTTAAAGGGAAAACATTTTATGTCATTGGTGGATGGGATTGCAAAGTGACTGGTATGGTTTAGAAAGTGTCTAATCCGTAAAGCACCCCCTCTGGTGGCCACTGAAACTACACAGGAAAGAAAGCTGAATTCTGAACTAGGTCTTCGAATTCTTGTCTGACAAAATGTTAAACCAAGATTTAAATAATAATGAAGTATATGTATTTAATTAGTTGGTCTCAATTATAATACTTTTAGAATGAAATAGAGTATAAACTTGTATAAACCTTTTATAAATAAGTTTAATGTTTATGGTTTTTTATCTTTTAAAACTCATATTTTTATCTAAGTCTCATAATAGCAATGTATACCATCACAGAGCCTCTGAATGTGATTTATGAAGTGCTGTATTTTGGGAATGTATGCTAAATTTTCTCTGAAAGATCCACCTAATAAAAACTGTCAGGGATCACTGGACTGGACTATTCACTCTCTGAGTAGGTGTGGAGACAAGGTGTACTTTTCTTTTCTTTTCTTTTTGTCTTTGTGGTTAGCTGACTCATGCCAGGTTCGAACCCACTACCCTTAGTGTATGTGGCTGACACCGTAACCACTGTTCTACAGGTGCCAAGGTGTACTTTTCAACTGATTTTTTGAAAGCATTTTTCTAACGAGCAATGTTTAGGAAAAAAAAATATAAATTGTACTTAAAAAAAGGAAAGACAATTCTGCACCAGAAAATTAGAAAGTGTTGACAGAAAAGAAGCCACATTCTGTAAAATAATTTAAGGAGTTTTATTCTGAGCCAAATTTGATGACCATGACCCAGAGCCACAGCCAAGACTCCTTGAGCATGTGGACTGGAGGTGGTGGGATCACAGTTTGGTTTCACACATTTCAGGGAGTCAGGGATTACAGGAGGTCATAAATCAACACGTGGAAAACATAGATTGGTTTGGCCTCCAAAGTGGGACATGGAGAAGTTGGAATTTATAGGTTATAGGAGGGTTTAAAGATTCTTTAGCTGCCAATTGGCTGAAAGAGTTAGGCTCTGCCTAAAGGGCCAGGAGTCAGTAAACAGGAGACTTTCAGATAAAGAGACAAAGTAGTTGACAGACTCAGGGTTTGTTATGTATATTGGGACCTGCAGGTGGGTGTCGCACAGCCTTAGGCCTGTTAGAGAGTCACCTAGGATGGAGAAGGGGCGGGGCATGATGAGGCCTGTCCCACCCTCTTTCTCACTGCCAGACACTCAGTGTTAGCATCCTCTTGGCCAAGAAGGGGGTGCAGTTGGTCAGTCTCTGAGGGGGGAGCCTTACGATTTTATTTTAGTTCACAGAAGAATGTAATTGCAGAAGAAAATGCACTATTAAATCAAAATAATTTACGTATGAAAATGTTAATACATTATCTTTAAGGTTTTTCTTTTCCTTTTCTTACTTTTTTTCACTGAATAACATTATCAAGAGACAGTGCTACACTCTTACCCAATCCTCTCTCTTCTGCATGTGACAGTCCTTTTCCTTTCTTGCTTTGTCATTGGTTTCCTAACACTAAATGCATTTTGACCTTGTTGTGACAGTTACTCTCCATCTCCCTGGCCACAGGCCTCGCCTATCCTCCCCCTGCACCCACAGCACAAGGCCCCTCTGGTGCTATTGTTACCAAAACAAAGACTTCACAGTCCCATTTACTGTGGCCATCCGGACGCTGGGGGCCCACTCTAGCCCTTTGACATTGTTAGTCTCACACAAATATCCACTGGGCTCCTTTTCCCTCAGTATCTATTTGTCCCCAATTACAACTACTTTTTCAAATTATAAAGTCATTTTAATCCCAAGCCTGCCGGTTTGTGTTACTAGACATTCTTCAACAATCCGTGGCTCTATTCTTAATGACTGGATTTCCCCTTCCCCTTTTCTTGATTACTACCAAAAATGTCAAGTTACAGATTTTCAGAAGTGATTCCTGAAACACCTTTGGCTTATCTGCTTCCAAAAACATGAAAGACTATTGACGAAAATTTCCATATGCCATTTTTTAGCCAATGAGTCACTTGATGTCTATATTAAAGAAAAAAAAAAAAGGTCTCACGAAACAAAAACTGTTGAAATCTCTGCAGTGTTTTTACAGAATGTGTCATCACCAAAGACCAGTATTAGTCACAGGAAATGAGGTAAATCAGAAGCAACATTTGTAAAAACAAAACAGAATTTGTTGAAATTATTCTAGTTTTCATCACAAGTTCACCAGGGAGAATAATAATTGTGCTTTCATTTTCAGTACGTGACCGATGCCTCTGCCCTTTGAAAACTTATGTAATAGAGGTTGTCAATTCATGTACAGGTGCCAAGATCCTCAACAGGCAACATCATTCGGTGGGAGCAATTGGGGTCCACGGTTGGTGTACTCCTTGCTCCCCAAAACACTCTTCCCATCTTCAGTCAACAGTTTCCTTCCTGCCGTCTCTCCCCACATCACTGAGGGGTCAGCAGGCTTGCGAAGGGGCCTCCTGCAGCCCTAGTTCTTAGCAGGAAATCACCTTCCACCTCCTGCTCCCACTGATAAGGAAGTGGATTCCTGGAGACGCGGCATCGCGTTTGAAAGCTGTGAGCGTCTGGTACCTGGTACAGCAAGAGCCAATGGCCTGAGCCCTGTGAAGGGCACAGCACCGTGCTTATCATAGAAAGGACTCTCCAGAAAACAAAAACCGGAACAACACGGAGACTGTGCGTAGTTGCGGAAGCAATGTTTTTCCAATGGTGTTTCAAAGAAGGTTCATACAGTTAAAAAAGGAAAAAAATGAATTAAAAGGAGAAGGTGAAACCAGTGATGAGGTGGCAAGTGAGAGGACACTTTTCCTACCCTGGACTTCAGGTTCTGGACACAATCCAGGCTGCCTTCAGGAAGACTGGGCAATGGGAGGCTTTTCTTTCCTGGACACACAGCTAGACTTTGAGGTGGTCAGGGAATCAGGAGCACAGGTCTCAGGGGATGACCTGGGCCTCTGCGGGGATTCCTCATCATGGGTAGTCTGGAGATTTCAGACGAACATTTTTAATTGTGTAAATTAAAATATACAGGATTATAAAACAAATCAATTATGTCAAAATACCACTATCAAAACATTAAGGAGAAAAATGTATGCTTCTTCTGAAAATGTATGATAATGGTGTCATCTGCTGCTTCTTTAATATTAAACAATCAGATTGGTAATGGGACTGGGTGCTACCTTAATTTTGAAATAGTGAGGAACATAAACCATATTACAATACATAAATATGATATAGAGTATCTGCAATTTCTGTTACTAATGAATTGACAAAACAGCTAATTTTATGGTGGTTTGCCATATATTTTATAATTCAAAAAAATTTCAATTTTTAGTTGGATATTTTCAAATAAAGATGTACTATTTCTCCTCATCCATGTAAAATAAACGGTTAATACTGTTTATTTGGACCTCGCTATTGGACCCCAGGTTAAGGACCTGTGTACCTAGAGCCTGGAGGGGTGGGTCTGGAGCTGTCCTGGAGGCGGCTGCAGAGGCAGAGACGCCCCCACTCTGGTGCAAGGAGCCCTGGACAGCAAGAAGTCTGCATTCTCAGCTGCGTGGCCCAGAGAGTCTGGGATCAGTTTTCTTCTTTAGTTCCTGGTGCCACCACCCAAATGCAGCGAGATAGCTCCTTCTGAATTCGCTCAAGGCTTCCTAACTCAGCCTGCGACCCAAGCTCCCGCACCATCCCCCGGTTTCAGCTGCTCATCCGTGGGTCAGAGCTCCGGGTGGCTCCCACGGCTCCCACGCAGGGCACCGCTCGCCGGTGTCTTTCCAGTCTGAGTCTCCGCCATGTGCTTGGAATGGCCCATGTATGGCTCCCTGGTCAGTCTCGACACATCCCTGCCTGGCTTTTCCTCAGGTTGTCGCTTCTTCTGAAAGATTCTGTTTCCCACGTTGATCACTGTTCATTGTTCATTAGAAGAGGAAACTTCACGGTATCGACTCTGCTTCTAGAACAGCGATTAGCTGTATTCTTCGTCAACAAAGGATGGTCAATAATGGCATTTCAAATTATCAAATAAGAAGACTGAACCGGGCTACTGGGGAGTCCAGGGTCATAAGCTGGTGAGCTTAACCAGCAGCACGTCTGGAAGAGCCGGAGAAGGAATCCGGGGTGTGAGCAGAAGAACTAGGGCGTTGGTCAGCAGGGATGGGGGTGGTCTTTCCTCACTTTATTTGGATTACTATAACGTTATTTTGTTGGCTTTATTTCCTTATTTTGTTGTTTTTGGTATCATTATCCTGTTATCTAATGAAAAAAGGAGGCGGTTTGGTGATACTATAAGAAAGGTGCCCGGCGCAGGGCGCCCAGCGGGCCGGGCTCGGGGTGGTGAGCGTGGCAGTCAGGGGCGGTCAGCAGAGCAGCCTCTCTGCAAGGAGGGGACTCTTTTTACTGTTTCTTAAAGGTTCCTCCCTACCTAGTTTTAACTCGGCCCTTTCCTTTCTAAAATAGTGGCTGCTTTTAACCGACATGTGATTCCGGACAGAAATTCTCGTGCTGATGCCCTCAGCTCCCAGGCCCCGCAGCACCTGCTCCATGAGCCGCAGTGTCTCTGTTCTCTATAAATTATTCCAAACCAATTTCAACTTATCAGAAACGAATTCCCTTTTTATGAAAAAGGCAAGTTTGGACCATTTTCACCTTAAAATCACCTAATGATAATCAAGACTAACTGGACAGCCAGTATTACTCAAGACGCTTGTCCTGTGAAGGCTAAACTGACCTAAATTCGTATCTCTTTGCCAGATTTAAATGCAGCTTGGTATTTGTTAGATTAAAGAACTGGGGGAGAATTAATATTAAACTGGCCTTGAGCTCGTTCCCTTTCTGATGAAACATTTTGAGTAGCAAATGTTCTCTCTGTGCCTGCAGAACCATTTTTCACAGTTAGAGGAGGGGCTCCATTTGCAAGCTTTTCATTTTAAGATTTCCTGGGTGGAATTTTATGCAACTCATTCAATAGTATGATTCCTTGCACTATAACAAATGCACCTGACCACCACACAAAGTGGCAGTGGATACAAAGAGATTGGGAGACTGTGGCCCGAGTGGCTTGTCCGTTTGGCCCCAGGAAGCATGAGATAGTGGCCTGGGCCATTATGCAACATTCAGGACAAGGATGGCTCAGTTTCAATGGAAACACTATCTTAGTTCTGAGGTAAAAGGGCAGGCAGGTCTGCAAGGCAATACCCTTCATGTACATGACAATGACGAACTTGTCCTGAAGGGAAAATGCAAGTGACATAGGCATCTTAAGAATAATTTGTCAAAATTGTCCATTCTTGAGCTTATACCCCAAGAATTTCTTGTGAAGAACAAAGCCACAAACTGTAATTGACTGAGTTTTCTTTTGGTGCTTCAGCCATTATTTTACAAAAATAAAACATTCAGAAAACAAAATAATGTACTATGGGACCATAAAATAATTTCTACATGGATGACAACTCTGAAATTTTGGCGAAAGCATTTGAAGACATGTGAATGGCGGTCTAGCCACCTTTGAGCAAAGGTTGTGAGGCTTCTAGACCACCATTTCCACGGGCCCTGCTGCTACTGTTGTTCATATTAGCCAATATGTCCTGCTAGAAAAATGTTGGGAAAAAATGTCAAATGCTTTCTCTCCAAAATTTTAAGGATAAAATACAGTAGAACTTTAGTAAGTTGACCACCCAAGGGCCTGTGAGAAACTGGTCAACATATGGAGTGGTCAACATTAGGAAGGAGGCCCCCTGTGCTGATACGTACATGTGGTGCAGTCTGGTCTCTGGAAATCAGGTGAACTCAAGAGGGTGGTCAGTGGGGGCAGGTGGTCAGCTGTGGCGGTTCTACTGTATAAGAAAGAAATCAAGCATTCAATTCATCTGGCTGTAATATATATGTATCTGTACCTATAATGTGTAAGGCAGCCAGATAATCCTTGGGTTTTATTCGGTGACTGGAGTGGGATCAGTGGAAGGGCCAGTAAAAATCTCAGTACCTGATTAAGGATGAGAGATGGTAGGTAAGGAGCTCAAATTTACTCTTGATCTTTTGGGCCTGGCTTTCTAAATTGAATACGAAGACGGCCGTACACACGAAGGCCCCACTGATGATCTGCACCATTCCAGACATCTGGCGTCACTGTGGCTGTCTGCTGAAGGAGTGGAAATTGCATCCCTCCAACCCCCATTTCACCAGTGGAATGTCCTCCCCTTGCACCCAGGATTAGGATGCAGTGAGGCTCATTGTTCCTGGGATTCGGGGAGAGCACTCCCTAGTCTTGTTCAGATGTTGGTGTTCTCTTGTCTTTTTTTTTCTCGTGCATTAATCTTCTCTTTTGCTCTCAGAGGTGGCTTCTGAATTGAATTGAATTGAATCTCAACAGAGGAAAGAAGGCCATACGACTTGCAGAGCGAAAGCACTGATGAAACTGTGGATCCAACCTAGTGTGCGTAGTGCAGTGATACATTTCCATACTATTAAGAATAGAGTATGAATGGCTTTCCCTCAACAAATAAGTAACCAAGGAGATGGTTATGTAAAGCAGTTAGATGTAAGCATTCCACATTGTATATCAAATCAGCACACTATACCTCGGAAATGCTCTAATGTACAGTTATGATTTAATAAAGAATTAAAAAAAGAAATTAGAGCTTCTATGGGACATTAGTTCTTGGCGTTAGTGGACAAGACATTCATGGTGATTGTGTGTGAAAATCTACATTCTGGAGCCTCGCCCCATAAATTCAGATTTGCTGGACCTGGTGTGACAGCTGAGGAATCTGACAAGTGCCTGGGTAGTGCTAATTTGAGGTTTCCAGACCACATATTGAGAAACTCTGAGACCAAGAGGTAGGGATGGCAGGTTATTTTCAAAGTCATTTCAAGAGCTCCTTTCAACTACTTAGTTCATTTTTGGAGCCCTGAGTTTGTCCCTTTAGTGAATCTTTCTGCCTCCTTGTGAAATCACCCCCCTTCTGGCCAGCACCCCACCTTGTACTTTGTAACTGGGCTCAACTGACCCCACATCCCAATAGGGAAAGGACACAACCTCACGAGTTCCAGAAGACCCCTTTCACTTTCCTCATTTAAACTTTATTTCCTTCAGAATCTTTCTTTCTACAAGGTAGCAGCACTTAAGATGCGGCCTGATGAACAATCTAATGCTTGTTTAGAATATAATGATGGAAAATAGTTGTTTGTTTTTGGAGACAGAGTCTTACTTTGTTGCCCTGGGTGGAGTGCCACGGCATCATAGCTCACAGCAACCTCTAATTCTTAGGCTTACGTGATCCTCTTGCCTCAGCCTCCCAGCAGCTGGAACTACAGGCTTGCCACAACACAGGGTTGTTTTTAGAGATGAGGCTTGGCTCTTGCTCAGGCTGGTTTCCAATTCCTGAAGCTCAAGCAATCCACCTGCCCCGGCCTCCCAGAGTGCTGGGATTGCAGGTGTGAGCCTCCGCACTCGGCTGGAAAAACAGTTTAATACTATTTCCTTGGGGCCTTTACTTTACCTCAGTGGTTCTCAACCTTCCTACTGCTGCAACCCTTTAATACAGTGCCTGGGGGTCCACAGGTTGAGAACCGCTGCAAGCTATTTCCTCTGCCTGAATAATTCTTCTAAATCTTTTTAAAAATCCTTATCAATTATTTTCTCAGACAAGCTTCCTTGATCATCTTTTCCAGACTGCTGCCCAACCTCACCGCAACCTTCAGCCACTCTCAAATCCAAATTCTCGCCAGCATCTCTGATAGCTCCTTCTCTGTCCCTTCCCACAGTGAAGCCCAGCTCCAGGAGCGTCCCTGAGGACTGAAGGCCTTGCCTGCCCTCCACAGCTCCTTCCCGGGCATCTGATGAGTTCTTTCCTTCTTTCTTTTCTTTTCTTTTTTTTTTTTTTTTTTTTCATTTTTTGGCCGAGAATGGATTTTAAACCGTCACCTCTTGCATATTGGGACATTGCCCTACTCCTTTGAGCAACAGGCATCGCCCAACATCTGAAGTTCTTAACAAGTCTTTGGTGAATAACAGGATGGCTGTGTATCGCTCCCACAAATATCTTTTAACAGATTTTGTTTTTTGCAGTTTTTTGGCTGGGCTGGATTTGAACCTGCCACCTGTGGCATATGGGGCCGGCGCCCTATTCCTTTGAGCCACAGGTGTCGCCCCCACAAATACCTTTTAAAAGCAGTCATGGTCCCGCTCCCCCTGGGAATGCCAGGGACTGGACAGCCTGGGAAGGAAGCTGTTTGGGGATATTATCTTTCTTTCAGTTTAAACGGCAGCACACAGGTGGTAGGCAGAAGGTAGTGAGAGAAACACACGAAAAGAGGTGAGTGTCTTCCACTCAAAATGTCCTCTCGGGAGGGCTCCTTCTTACTGCGGACAAACAGCTCCTCAGAGGTCTGAAGGCAACGCCGTAAGAAGTGTGGTCATCTTGAGAGGCCAGCGTCCTCCACCCGCCCCGACACGGGCCACCTGCGCGCGGTGGCCCTGCGTGCCCCCCCAGGGACAGTCACCCCGAGTCGGAGGCTGGTGACAGGAACCCCTGTGGGGATTTCAGGTGAGCGTCAGCGGCCTTGCCTAAGGGCTGGGTCTTCTGTTGTAAATTGTAAAATCTTTAGTCATCATTTTTCGTTTTGGAAAGAAAGAGGTTGGTCCAGTTCCCGTCTCTTCCAGCCTTAACCAGAACTACGCTCCGCGCGCTGTGAGACCATCCGCGGGTCCGCTGCGCCGCCTACTGGCCATCTCCGGAATTACGAGCGAGGCTCCACCGAGGCGCGGGACCCCGGAGCGGCCTGACCGCTCCTGATGCGCCGACCGCACGCAGACTGACTGGCTCCCTTCTTTCTGAAAGCTGCAAACTTTCCTCCACTCGTTATTTCTTTGCTTTAGTCCTGTGACTCAGCAAAGGGTGCTCGGCAGTCTTGATACTTCCTACGTTTCCTTTGTGACCACACACATCTCTCCAGGGTGGACACAGTTAGGAGGTGGGAGCCGGGGGGCCGGGCGAGGACGCTGAGACGGGACAGAAACGGACTTGGGGAGAGGGGGCCCCCAGAGGAGTGAGGCTGGGTGCTGGGGCCCAAAAGGCAAGGAAAAGCATTAGGCAGGAAGCGAGGCCTCCAGGGAAGAAAGAACAGAACTTTGTCCAGGCAGGCCGACCCCAGGCAGCGTACTGATAACGGGAAAGTGGGTCAGAGGGATGGAATGTGGTTTTGAACCATGTACCGGGCCCTACACCATGCTCATGTGTTCTGCCTAACAGTTTTGTTAGACACAATTTCCCTACTTAATTTTGGTAGCTCATAGCTTTCCTCATCCTTCATACTCTTCCCAGGTAAATGGGGCATGTGTGTAATTTCAACAACAACCTGTACAGCTCAAACACCTGAGTGCAGCGCGTCAGAAAGGAAAGTGGAGAAAGACAGCTGGAGATGGAAAGTTAGTAATCAGGAATGTGCATTCCAGGAGTTCCCGCCTTGAGTGGCAGAGGTAAACATGCTTTAGACTGAGAAGAGTGAGATCAAAGGCACGAGGCAAGGTGGGCCCGGAGCCTCTGTCTAGCAGCCCCTCACCTCACAGCTGCACTGACCCCCTTTGCTCTCCCGGTCTCAGACCCCAGACTCCCCCGTTCCCTCTCCCCACCAGCCATTCCTGCTCAGCCCCTATTGCTTGATTATCCTCCCCAGGCCAGACTTCCGACTGGCTCTGCTCTCTGCCCAAGGGCTTTGTCCCTGAAACTCTTCTCTTATGATCTGTCTCCTTCCCAGGTGCCTTAATGGCAGGTGACACCCCCTCTGTGTGCAGATGACAAGCACAGCTGAATCTCTTTCCAGATTTCTCCAGAGCGCTCACATTTTGTCACACCCCCCCCCCCCCACAGTCACCTGTGTATCTAATAGGCATGAAGTTATTTGGGTAAGAAGTGGGACCATAGGAACAATCAGAAATGATGATTTATATGGTCAAGCCCATTCTTTGGGTTTGATTTTTCTCTGCCTCCTAGATTATTTCCAGAGTAAATCCCAAGAGCTACCCATTCTCTGGTAATTCTTAGTTAACTAAAAGTTGTAGCACAAAATCAGTATTCTAAGATTGTAGAGACCAACTGACCTTCCAATACACTCGCTACTTCACTCCCCCACCCTGTCCCCATTTAGTGTTAGAGCTTTATAGCTTTTAAAAGTGAATTGTCAGCCCCTTGGCAATTTTGGAAGGAAATATCATTCGGTTTCCTTTGATAAAAGGAAATAAAGATTAACAGACCTTGGTTACAAGAGACATTCAAGATACATGAATAAAAAACATTGAATCCTGTTTCATGCTCCAAGTTGCACCTTCCTTTAAAATGCAGTCTCCTTCCCAGTGTGCCAGGCCAGCCGCTGGACTCCTCCCCCAGTACAGCAGAGTAAATATGCTGTGATGCCTGGAATTCCTGAAAGGGAGGCAACTATTTCAAGCATAACACTGCTTTTTTCTTTGAGTGTGTGTAGAGCTCAGTGTGTGAAGTGCCTCCCAGACCCCACACACACCCACATTTGGGTTCTTGCATACATGGACTCTCAGAACAAAACCTGGCTTGTTCTGCTACAATGTACAGGGAACGCCTTTCTTTTTGTTTTTAATCTGGTTGAAATTGAGTCTTGTTCCTCACATGTTCATTTCAACTGCTAAGACCTATTGGTTAGATATGTATGACTTTAGGATAGGTGGATAATGTAAATGTATCCATTAGTTTTTTTTTTTTTTTTTTGTATCTACAACATTTCCCCTTCTGCTTGATTCTACCCCCACTGGCATTCACTCTTAAACTTATAACTTAACTTATAACTTAAAAAATTATGACAAAAACAACTTTCCCCTCATACTGTCTTAATTTTTAGCTATCATTTGAATTCTCCTTTTGGAAACTGGTTAGAAAATACTCTATCACTGAGAACAATAAAAAAAAAAAACGGAAGCATATAAATGTCTTTATGGATACACTGGAGAGTTAGTGAGACAGTGAAGGCTAATGTGGCTAAAATTCAGCAAAAGACGAGTTTAACACCGGGGTCGTTTCTATTGAAAGAGGCCTAGAAGCTGAGCAGAGCTCCCAATAGCCTGGTGGAATCAAGACCCTATGAAGCAAGTGGCCCTGGTGAGTCAGGCTCTTAGTTAGAACCCTGGAGACTAATCCCAGAAATTAGGGCAAGTGGGAAAGAGACCCATCCTCACAGAGACTGAAGGTCAAACTACAATGATCTGAACACTGATCAGATGAAGATAATCTTGGGTTATTTGCACTCTTGTCTTTTTAGCAGAAACAAAATTACAGACATACAAATGACAGACCCATAGAGAATCCAGATAAGGAAACCACAAGACGTGGACTTTAACATGACTGTGATTCATATGTTCAAGGAAATCAAAGACAAGCTTGAGAATTTCAGGATAAACAGGAAACTGTAAAAAAGAATCAAATGAAAACTAGAAATGAAATATTATGGAAATCAAAATTTGGTGGAATTCATTTGCTGTTAAATTACACAGTTGCCTGTAGAACTCACGTCCTGGGATTGTTTGGACCTCTCAGGACTTGCCCTCCAATTACTTTCCTACTTCCTCTGTGTCCACGCTCAAGGTTTAACTTAAGGGTTGTCTTTTCAACTTAGTTTATGTTCTCTCCCTTAGCAATCTCTAAAATTTATACAGCTTTAAATACTACATGCACTCTCTCTATACTGCTATACCCTATTATAATATGTATATAATGTATGTATGTGTGTGTGGGTGGGTGTGTACTAACATTTCCACCAGTTTGTTCTTCTTAGCTCCAAACTTCCACATCCCAGTGCCCACCATAAACATGCCAATCACAGTGCCTACCACCATATTACAGTAGTTCAAATTAAACCTCTGAGTTTACCTTACTCTATACCCTGTAAGCTGCTCCTCCTTCAGAAAATTGTTATTAGCCAACCAGTTACTTTTGCAAACAACTTCATCATTATCCTTGTCTACCCTTCCTTGTAGCTATAGACTGGAAGTTTATGTGCCCTCACAATTCATATGTTGAAACTTAATTCCCCAAATGAGGATATTTGGAGGTGAGGCTTTTGGTGATTGGGTTGTGATTGAAAATATAACACTTCTAAATGTATATGCACCTAACATAGGGGCTCCCAGATTCATAAAACAAATTCTACTAGTTCTAAGTAATGAAATAAACAGCAACTTCATAATACCTGGGGACTTCAATACTCTGTTTACAAAACCAGAGACATCATCGAGACAAAAATATCCACAAAGAAACCCTGCACTGAAATGAGACACCAGGACTGACAATTACAGAACATTTACCCCCTAATTAACTGACATTCGCTCCCAAATTACTGAATATACATTTTTCTCATCAGTACAAGAGACTTTCTCCAAGATAGATCATATTTTAGGCCACAAAACAAGTCTTAGCAAATTTAAAACAATCGAATTTACACCAAGTATATCCCCAAACCACAGTGGAATAAAACTAGAAATCAATTTCAAGAGGAACTCTTAAGCCAGGCTCTGAGTTAGAACCTTGGAGAATAATCCTGGAAATTAGGGCAGGAAATGAAAACTGAAAAAAATACATGGAAACTAAACCACCCACTGCTGAATAATCTTTGGATTATTGATGAAATCAAGATGGAAATACAATTTTTTTTTTCAAATTGAATGACAAAGGCGATGTAAGTTTCCAAAAATCTGTGGGATATAGCAAAAGCAGTGCTTACATGGAATTTCATAGCTTTAAATGCTTACATTAAAAGAAAAGAAGGATCACAAATTAATAACCAAATGTCACACATCAAAGAACTAGAAAGAGAAAAACCAAACCCAAAGCTATAAGAAGAAAAATGACAAAGCTCAGAGAAGATCCAAAATGGAAGCCAAAAAGAAATAGAAAAAAAATCAATGAAACAAAAGTTGGTTCTTTGAAAAGATAAACAAAATTGATAGACCAGATAGATTATCTAGAAATAGAAGAGAAAAACTCAAAGAAGCTCAATCAGAGATTAAAAAGGAGGCATTGCAACTGATACCACAGAACACAAAATATCACCCATGACTACTATGAAAACTTGTATGCTTACAAATGAGAAAATCCAGAGAGAGAGATAAAAGGCATTGAAAGTAGGAAAGAAAAGGTCAAACTATCCTTGCTTGGCAACAATATTCTGTTGTAGCTAGAAAACTTTCAAGGCTCCACCAAGACTTCTAGAATTAATAACAAATAAATGAAGTCTCAAGTTACATAATTAATGTACAAATTAGTAGTATTTCTGTACTAATAACAGTCAAGCTGCAAATCAGTACTATTTCTGTACTAATTACAGTCAAGCTGAGAGTCAAATCAAGAACACAGTGTCATTTACAACAATAACCAAAAAGAAAATGCCTAGGAATATATGTGAAAGCTCTCTGCAAGGTGGACTTCAAAGTACTGTCAAGGAGGTCTCTGATGACACAAATAAATGAAAAACAATCCCGTGCTCATCAACTGGAAGATTCAACATGGTTAAATGTTCATACTGCCCAAAGTGATTTACAGGTTCAACGCAGTTCCCATAAAAACAGCAAAGCCATTTTTACAGATCTAGGGAAAAAAATCCTAACTTCACATGAAACAGAAAAAGAGCGCTAGGGCGGCACCTGTGGCTCAATGAGTAGGGCACTGGCCCCGTATACCAAGGGTGGTGGGGTCAAACCCAGCCCCGGCCAAACTGCAACAAAAAATAGCTGGACGTCGTGGTGGGCCCCTGTAGTCCCAGCTACTCAGGAGGGTGAGGCAAGAGAATCGCCTAAGCCCAAGAGCTGGGGTTGCTGTGAGCTGTGTGACACCACGGCACTCTACTCTGGGTGACAAAGTTCTAAAAAAAAAAAAAGCTCTAATATTTATAATCTTAAGCCAAAAGAACAAATATGGAGGCATTACATTACCTGACTTCAAATTATACTACAAAGCTGCAGTAACCGAAATCATCGTGGTGCTGGTGCACGGAGAGAAGAAACATGGACTGAGGGAAGAGGACAGAGAACCCAGACATAAAACCACATAGCAGCGACCAAATGATTTTATGCAAAACAGACAACCACACACCAAGGAGAGGAAGCCCTATTCAATCAACGGTGCTGGGAAAATTGGAGAGCCACCTGCAGAAGAACGATTTAAGACTTAAATGTAAGAACTGAAACCAGAAAACTTCTAGAAGAAAATGTAGGAAACACTCTTCTCGACATCAGCATAGGCAAAGAATTTATGGCTAAGACCTCAAAAGCAAATTAAGTAATAACAAAAATGAATATGGAACTTAATTAAATTAAAAAGTTTCTGTACAGGGAGGGAAATAATCAACATGGTAAATAGACAACCCATGGAATGGGAGAAAATTTGCAAATGATTCATCTTACAAAGGACTAATATCCAGAATCTACAGAGAACTCAAACACATCAGCAAAAAAAAAAAAAAAAAAAAAAAAAGAAAGAAAGAAAAAGAAAAGAAAGAATAAAAGAATAACCCCATTAAAAAGTGAGCAAACGAAATGAACAGTTTTTTCGACAAACATATGAAAAAAAAATAGCCACCAAACATATGAAAAAGATACTCAGCATCACTAATCATCAGGAAAATGTGAATTGAAACCATGGTGAGGTAGTACCTACCCCATCAGCTTGGTCAAACTCGGCACGGATGTAGCAAACAAGGAACTCTTACACACTGTTGGCCAACTGTCCATTAATACAACTTCTGTGGAAAAAGCATGGAGATTCCCCAAAGAAGTAAAGGTAGACCTACCACTCAGTCCAGCAATCCGGTACTGGGTAACTATCAAAAGGCAAAGAAGTTATACCAAAATAACATCTGTACCCAAATGCTTTTTGCAGCCGAGTTCATAATTGCAAAGATGTGGAAGCAATTGGAGTTCCCATCCACTGAGGAGCGGAAAATATTATGGGGCCCCATTCAGCCATAAAAAAGGAATGAAATAATGTCATTTGCTGCAAGTTGGATGGAACTGGGGACCATTATCCTAAGTGAAGGATCTCAGGAATGAACAAAGAAACACCACGTGTTCTCACTAACAAGTGGGAGCTGAGCGATGGATACGAATGGTCATCAGGTGGTGGCACGGACAGGGAAACTAAGCGGGAGGGATAAAAACTTACCGACGGGTACAATGCACACTGTTCTGATGCAGGTACACTGACAGCTCTGACTCCAGCTTTATACATTCTCTGATGCAGTGAAAACACTTGTATCCCCCCTTAATATTTTTCAAGAAAAATTTTAAAAAAGAATTTAGAAAGCATAAATGCTCTATCGTCAAAAAGGAACGCGTTACACACGGCCCCTCCTCCGAGTTCATACCAGACGCTCCATCTTACTCCTGTGCCGCTGTCAAACTTGAGCCTCAGCTCCCAGTTCCTTCCTCAATATATGCTCAGCAATAGTGGGTGGAATTTCTTTCCATGAAGTTCTCCTTTACAGAAATCAGGGTGGTGAGGTTTCTCGGGAGAGGGTGCCAGGGGGACATTGAGGGGGAGGCAGCTCCGGGGTGGGTCGGCGTGTGGGTGCGGCTCTTTCCCTGCCCTGCGCCCAGAGTGCACGGTCCCTCTGAGAGCAGCCCTAGCACGCCTAGCAGTCACTCTCCCGTGGCCTCTCCATATGGGCACCCCGTGCTCAGGTGTCCTGCCCGCTGGCCCTGACGCCCTCCTCCTCTGATCGCCTTCCTCATGTGCTACGTTTGTTCTTACAGCCCCTCCACTCCCCCTCTTCCCAGCTGGGACACCTCCAGCCCCAGGCCTCCTTCGACACAGCGTCCTCACCCCAGTGCTGACCACGCACCCGCCACCAGCTCTGCAGCTCCGCCGTCTGTGGATTCAGCTATATCTCCCCAGCCCTGGAGAGGGGCTGCTTTTTTGGTATATCCTCACTTGTTACTGTCCCCTAGAGTTGTGACTTTATCACAGTGTAGTAATTCTCTTATTAAACTTTCTCTGCTTACAGCTCCTCTTTTTGCTGGGTGTGGTGGCTCACACCTGTAATCCTAGTACTCTGGGAGGCTGAGGTAGGTGGACTGCTTGAGTTCAGGAGTTCAAGGCTAGTCTGAGCAAGAGGGAGACTCCCGTCTCTACTTAAAAACAAAAAATTAGAAAAAAAACAGCCTCCCACCTACTCAGGAGGCTGAGGCAAGAGGATGGTTAAGCCCACAAGTTTGAGGTTGCTGTGAGTTATGATGCCAAGGTACTCTACCCAGAGTGACAGAGTGAGATGCTGTCTCATAGATAGATAGATAGAAAGATAGATAGATAGATAGATAGATAGATAGACAGACAGAGCAAGCTCCCCTTTGTGAATCTATCTCCTGATTGGATCCAGACTGCCGCAATTCTCTTCTCCCTCTCTGTGAATTTACTTACAGTACCAATCACAATTGCACATTTTATTTGTAAATCAATCTTTCTTTCTTTCTTTCTTTCTTTCTTTCTTTCTTTCTTTCTTTCTTTCTTTCTTTCTTTCTTTCTTTCTTTCTTTCTCTCTTTCTCTCTGTCTCTCTCTCTCTCTCTCTCTCTCTCTCTCTCTCTCTCTCTCTCTTTCTTTCTTTCTTTCTTTCATTGAGACAGAGTCTTACTTTGTCACCCTTGGTAGAATGCTGTGGGGGTCACAGCTCACAGCAACCTCAAACTCTTGGGCATATCTGATTCTCTTGCCTCAGCCTCCCTTGTAGCTGGGACTACAGGTGCCAACCACAACGTGAGAATCTATCTCTTAATGCCAGTCTTTTTCACAGAACTACAAGCACAAACAGGGCAGGCACGGTGTCTGTTCTGCTGCCTTCTGAGCGCGTAGCATAATGCCTGACTTTTAAAGTGCTCGCTCCGTGTTTGCTGCATGAATGAGTACTGTGCGGCTGAGTTCATTTTCTGCTAATTTATTCTGTTATGTTCTTCCTTTGCCCCATTAACCTTTCTCACTCACTGCTATCTACACTGAAGATCAGACATAATGTGTTCTGGAATCTGTGGGGCCACAAGGGATGCGGCGATGGCTCCTTATAAACAAGATAGAGCAGTATTTTTGTGTTTTTCCATTTCCACATTAAAACCCATTGTGGCAAATGATAGTCTTAATTGTAGCTACTCGTCGTAGTTTTTTCTTAGCTGTATCTAAATCATCAGATCCATGTTTCTTTTTTAAAAAGACTGTAAGTAGTTAAAAATATATATTAATCCCAACTACTATTCATTAGCACTCCAGGTGTAATATCTTACATAGATCGCACCCAGGTTTCACACACTCTGATCCCTACAGGGCGTGGCGGGTAATTTAAGTGACTCACTCAGTGTAAGGATGTGAAGACTGGCAGCGATTATAGCAGATCAGACAGCATATGCTTCACTTGGGTGCATTTAATTTAAAAATTTATAAAAGCATCACACAAGCCAAACATAACATCTGCAGTAACACTGGCCCCATAACTGCCACCCGGTAAGCTTGCACCTAAAATCCTGGCTCCAGGAACCGCTCTGAATCCCAAGAAGCAGGAATCTTAAAACATGGGGTGCTTGACATAAAGCTGCTTTAGGCATTTACCTTGCTGAGGAAGGGCGTTACAAGGGTGTGTCTACGATACCACTCTTTCACAAGAGAGAACAAAAATTATCACCCAAAGGTAGGAAGGATGTGGTCTCAGGATAAAGAAAAGCCCATCCCAAGTTGTTTTTATTTCTGCCTGTTGTCTATCAATGAGGATAAACTTCGTTAGGTTACTCACTGGAGTCATAAGTCAGAATTACCTTGAAAGCTTGAAAAAAAAGTGTATCCTTTCCAGAGCTCCATTCTTGGAGATTTGGGAGGGTAGAGGGAGTGGATGGTTTGCATGTGTGCTTTGGGAAACTCCGCAGGGGCTTGCAATGCTTATCCAGGCTGAAAACGTCTGTCTGTTCCACGTTAACACTCAGAATGAGGAGCAAGGACAGAGCAGCCTTTCTCCTCCTGATGAGAGAGAAGCCTATTTTCCTGCGCTGGAGGGAGACAAAGGTTTTCAAAGTAGCTGAACGGCTCACATCGTCATGGAAGGCAGAGCACTGTCTGGGCTCTGTCACAAGTAAGAGATTCAGAATCCAGGAGCAGAAAGTCTTCACAGTCATTCACATCTTATTCCTCATTTTTTAATGTATTGATTTTGTTATAGATATGTTTCTTCCTTTGCGCCAGAAGGAGTTAAGGATGATTTTATACACACACAAACACACATACAGATATATACATATGTACACAGTTTAACACTAGTTAAGAAACTGGGGCAATGTAAAAGAAAAGGCAGGAAAAATAAGATTGTGTCATGAATGTAGTAAATAATCAAGACTTCCTGCTTTGAACACGGGTTAAAGGGGGGTCACGGGGGTGGCTGGAGTTTTGGGATGAGAGAGTCTATGGGCTCCCTAGAAGCGGGGGGTCTGTGCAGCTCACACCAACGAGTGCTAGAGAATTTGTCAAGAGAAGTTGGAAACTGGGATTTCTAAGTGAAATTTTACAATATTTGCAACTGATTGAAAAAGTAGACACCGTATTGCATAGGGAAGGGAAAACACTTTGGGTGGGTGACAAGGCGCCACCTGCAGGTTGATGGTTTGAACCTCACCATTCGCACCACCTGGAGAGCTTTCAGACACACAGGTCTGGGCCTCCCAGACTCACTGAATTAGAAACATCTGGAGGAGGGCTCAGTCTGAATACTTGGAAAATATTCCCCCAAAGATTTCAACCTTTACCTGAAGTAGAAATCACTGCTTAATCAAATCTGGGCAATGAGACAAGTTATTCCAGGCCACTTCTCTGGCGCTTTGCTTCAGAGGCCTTAATAACATCTGAGCCCTGCGGCCCAGGGAGCTCTGCTCTGCCTTGGGCCCGCCTGGATTTATCTCGGCTTTAGCTCTACAGTGGGCTCTTTTTTTTGCTTCGATAAGGGAGTTTTCACAGAGGCTCTGAAAGTAAGACAGAAACTTACGCCAGCCTTGATTTAGGCCTCAGCAGAGACAAAGAGGTTGTAATTCTCTGAGCTTCTGAGAAAGAAAACATTCCTCCACGGTCACAGGAGAGACCTCTGCTTCCAGATTAGAACGGGGTATCTTATGAGACGATGCTTTGCTCATAAAATGGTCCATGTGAGTGCACTTTCCAAGGTTCCTCCCCCGTTCCTGCCTCCACCCCGCCTCAGTTTACCTTTTTGTGTTTGTAATACTGGAGGCAGCCGTCCTGCTTCAGCACAAACCACCTCTTCCTCCAGCCCTTCATGAACCCGGCGTGTGTCCTCTTGTGCAGGTAACCACGGCAGGTGGGCCAGGGGGTGTTGGGACAGCGGCTGATGTCGGAGCCCACCACCAGAGTCAAGATGTCTGGACCTAGAGGCATCAATTTGGGATGGTTCAGTGGCCGAAAAGCTTAGAATCAGCTGAAGGACTATTACTATTCAGAAAGAATGAATAGAGAGTCAGATTTAGAAATGAAATCAAATGAAATAGAACCCTACCATTGGATGGAACCAGAGTTCCCTAGTAATTCAAACCCTAATGTCTGTGAGGAAAGTGACAGGCAGAGAGGTAAACTGACCTCCCTGAGGACCCAGAGGCCACAGGGGGCTGAGCTGTCAAGGACCCAGGTTTTCTGACTCCTAGTGCAAAATTGCCCATTTGACCACCAGCCATGCTGGTTCTGCTCATGGGCTTCTCAAGTCTGACGATTTTTGCTGTTTATAATATCAAGCTAAATCTTTAAATACATCTTAGTTTACTTCCTAAGAAGGAGGATGAGTGATGCTTGGTTTTTTGACTTCCTTTTTTTTTTTTTTTGAGATGTTTCACTCTGCTGCTCTGGGTAGAGTGTGGTGTCATCAGCACAGTTCACAGCAACGTCAAACTCTGGGCTCAAGCGGTCAGCATGCCACAGCTTCCCAAGTAGCTAGGACTACAGGTACTCGCCACGGCACTTGGCTAGTTTTTCTATTTTTAGTATAGGTGGGTCTCACTCTTGCTTGGCTGGTCTCAAACTCCTGAGCTTAAGAAATCCACCTACCCCTGCCTCCCAGAGTGCTGGGATTATAGGTGTGAGTCATCTTGCCTGGCCTTGACTTCATTTTTATTTGAGATAATTAGCATCTTGACTTGGGTTAGCCAAACGGATGAGTCATTAAGTCACTGTTTATGTCTATTGCCAATATAGTCTCTGATCAAAATCAATCAGTTACAAACCCTTTAACTTGGAAGCAGAAGTTCTAGGAGTGCTGAGGCTCAATTCTTTTGTTCTTTTTCCTCTTTCCTGCCCACACGATGCAGCTCATCCCAGAGTGTTTGGCTTCCTGCCCTCTTTCTTGGCCTCCTGTGGAGCCCAGACCCTAATGGCACTCCATTTCTTGCAGGACTGATGTGGTGCATAGCGTGGGGAAACTGTCCCTGTCCCTGGTAATATGAGGTCACTGTTTGCCTGCTGAGTTTTGATGCTGCAGCAGGGACACTAACTTTTATCATACGCCCACCTCTTGGTGCCTCGAGAAAATTCTCTAAATGTCACTCAGACAGATAGCAACTCTGACATGCTTTGAAGACTGCAAATGGGGTATGACTTCATTTACAATTCCTCCGAGAGGGAGGCCACAGCCCTGAAGGGGGACAGTTGGCCTTGGCAGAGCTGACTTCATCACAATGTCTGACATTGAGATTACCGATCTGTTTAGAGCTGTCTATGGAAATGGGGGTCAGCGAGGAGACTCCTCTTCTATAAATGACAAGCTCCAACCCAGGGGATCATCCCTGGCTGAGCCACATGGCCCTGAAAATGAAGATTTGTCCCAGAAAGGCTGACACACTCTTAACTTCAGCGGCACGTAAAGCACCTTGGTAATTAAATAACTCTCTGTGTGTCAAGATAATTCTTCATTGCCATGTAAATACATTTTAATTTATTGAACTGCCCTTAAGCTCCTGTCAAAAACACACCCAGAAAAATGAGAAGGAAGGCTCCAGGTTGACCGGCAACCCACAGTCGTCTCTGTCTTTGGACTTGAGTCCCCGGAGCACTCCACTGCTGGACTCATCTGCATAGCTGACAGTCCACCGTTACTCACGTGTCGCTGCGGCGGGTGCCTGGAGGTCACGCCTCTCTTGCTTACACAGACTGCATATGGGTTTTTCTGATACTGATTAGGCTAAGCTTGTGTCTCAGCCCAGCCATAAACATAATTTGGTGCACCACAAAGAATCCTCTCAGGGACAGGGATACAGATGGCCTTGCTACAGTGTGGTGTCATCATATTAGAGGAAAGTTTTTCACATCCAGCGTTAGGACACGATCCTGATGCGTGAGGAGTTACCGAGCTCCAAACAGCTGTTGGGAGACGGTGGTTTTATAGTCGTTCCAGTGGCCCGGAGGACTAGGGCTTGATAGTCACAAAAGAGCTTGATTTGAGACCTTGGATTTTTCATGCTATCTTCAATGTATTGTCACTGTAATTTTTGTGCATGCGTTGAAAGAACTAAATTGTCAAGTAAAGCCATTCAAAACCTCCTGGTGTTGTTATTATTTATTTATTGACTTACTGAGAGCGCAAGTGTTTTACTTTAATGCTTCTCAAACTAAATGGGAATGCTAATTGCTAATGGGCCCGTTGACTGGCATGTCCCCACTCGGCAGGTCCGGGGGGGCCTCTGACTGTGCCTTTGTCACGAGCTCTCAGAGGATATGAGACCACAGCTTGGGTCCGGGTGCCCAGGCCTCACTGTGTCTGGGAGGCTCTGCTTATGTTACTACGGCATCACCACCAATCTGCCATGTTTCTTTCTTTCCTTAATCATGATTTAGTCTCTTCTCTGCTTTCATTCGAGCACTAATATTTCTTGACAATGAAATTATTAGGTTTCCCCCCTACTCCTACTTACTTTTTTCTCTAAGGCTCTCCCCACCCTGGACAAAGAAAAAAATAATCACCATTGCCTTCCTTTACTGGACATCCCCCAACTCTTGCTTCCTTTTTGGGGGACGGGCAGGATACAGGATGTGGGAAGGTGAATGTTTATAGCCGGAGGTCAAAGAGTCAAAGCATCGCTCGGTTTCATGAGGTGAAAGAGTTTGAAAACCCTCGTTTTTAGTGTGTGATGATATCCTCACAGATAAAAACTATCCCTCAATCTCTCCTTCCCTAGCACTTGGGGTGAGAGTTATGGAAGTCAGGAGTTGTGGGGGAAGTTATTTACAGCTCCAGGAACGAGAACAATGATTTCTTTTTCTAATTCACACTTTCTCCTTGGGTCACCGGCTTCTTATTATGCCACCAATCTTAAACTGCAGACTCCCACCTCGGCTGTCAGACAAACCCTGCCACCCTCATGGGCGCAGATGAGAACTGTGCAAGACGCGTCCCCAAGGCCTGTGCTCTGGAGCAGAATTGCACTGCACGGCGCTTCGCGTTTTCAGTGACGCCTTCGCTACTGAACACAGACGCCCTGAAGGAAGCAGAACACCTCCAGGTGGCCTCAACGTCACTGTTTTCCTTTTCAATCTATTACTGGTGATTGAATCTTCTACTCAAGTCTGCAAATAACAGCCCTATAAAAGCCCAAACCAGAAACCTAATTAAAATAAAGATTCACACAGAAGACGTGACATTCACAATGTGACAGGTGTGTGTTTAAGTACCCAGGTTTGGTTTTCCCATCAACAAAGTAAAGATTACTTTCACAGGTGTGAGTGATCAGTATCACCGAATAGAATTTCTAATTATAAAACTAGACTTGTAACTTACTGTGCTTCCCCTCTCTGACACCAGGTTAAGGAGAGAGCTCCTGCTTTGGAGGCTAAGAAAGCAGACTTCTCATCCTCCAGCTTTAACATTTTGGCCACTCCTGTGATGCTGGGCTGGGTGTCAAAGAATCTAGGGGACAGTTGATTAGAATTACGAATGTGCAGCACCACCAGGAGTTCTGCATTTCAAAGAGTTGGCAGGCCAACGTGACACACAGCTGGGTTAAGGATTCAGTGTTCTGGGAAAAGCAATTTGCGTTCATAAATCTAATTCAGCAAAGTAGCAGCCAGTAGTATAATAGGATTTTACCAAAGTTTGAAATACATGGGAATGGGGCTATACAAAAATATACATGGCATTCAAAAACACTTCAGATAGAATTTTAGGAAGTTTATGTGGGGAGAAATAAAAGGCAAGTGGAAAGCTTTAGATTTTGAATAAGCTATTAATAAATATTTTATAAATATATATTCTGAGACCTCTGTATAACACATAAATGTAACGTCAGACTTCATCTGCTGTATCTTGATCACCACATTTGTCGGACAAGTTGATGATTTCCTGTCCCAAAAGGAACCCCCCCCAAAACTTGGTTCATATTCTATACATTCTAGAAAATTCCCTGATCAACTTGTAGGATTGCTAACAAAATCAAATGGTAAAGAAAGCACGACGGGCAGGATACCCAGTAATAAGCAGATCTGAAGAAAGGATTGAAAAAATTAATTGAATTACGCATGAAAACCATCAGCTGACTGTGAGAAGCACAGCAGACCAAGAAACATCAATAGAGAGACAGGAAAATCTTGGCCAACAACTCATGGCTCTTGCATCATGACTATGCACCAGCTTACATAGCACTGCCTGTGAGGGAGTTTTTAGTCAGTCAACAAACAACTGTATTGCAACACCCTCCCTACTCACCTGATCTGGCCCCCAATGACTTTTTTCTTTACCTGAAGATAAAGGAAGTATTGAAAGGAGGACATTTTGATGAAATTCAGGACATCAAGGTGTAATACAACAATGACAGCTCTGATGGCCATTCTAGAAAAATAATTCCAAAATTGGTGCATAGCTTTCCAAGGGGAGGAAAGTGACTGAGTGATATTCAGCAATGAGATGTGGAGCACTTCTAGGTGAGTTGGTAAACTTCATTGTCAAACCTCATACTATGTGTATTTTTAATGACAGTTGGATTTAGGTATTCACAGTTCTTATTAGGATTTGCACATGTATATACTCATAAGTGAAATGGACATATTTTAGTTTTCCTATCATACTTATCTGGGTGTGGAATCAAGGTTACAGTAGCCTTATAGAGCTGAGAAGCCATACTGAAGGAGGATTATCTGTTCTTGGACAGCTGGATGCATCTCATGTATAAAAATGGCTACTGGCTGGCAGATAAGGTAGGGATGGAAATGGATGAGGCGACATGGTCTTTCATTCTCTCTATCAGTATATTTAATTGTTGTAGTCTATACAGGTTTTCTATATATTCTTGCACTAATTTAGGCATTCTAAATGCTCTTAGAAAATGTTTGTACATCCCTAGTTTTCAAGTTTATTATTATACAGCTGCTCAAAGTAGTATTTTATTGTTTCTAAAACCCTGCATATTTTTCTCCTTTTTTACTTTCCTTTTTTATTTTCTATTTTGTTTATTTATATCTTTTTTCTTTTTATTACTTATCAATGATGTCAGAGATTTCTCTTTACTGTAAATCTTTTGGAAGAACCAGATCATAATTTTATTAATACTGTATTTTTCTTTTAATTTTCTAATTATTAATTTCTACCCTGAACTTTATTATTATTATTATTATTATTATTGTTTTTAGACAGAATCTCCCTCTATTATCCCAGTGCAGTGGCATCATCATAGCTCACTGCAACTTCAAACTCCTGGGCTGAAGGGTCCCTCCTGCTTCGTCCTCCCAAGAAGCTGGGACTACAGCATACGCCACAACACTGGCTATTTTTTCTATTTTTTGTAGAGACTAGGTCTTGCTGTGTTGTTCCAACTGGTCTTGAACTCACGACCTCCCGGGATCCTCCTACCTCATCCTCGAAGAGTGCTAGAATTACAGGTGTGAGCCACCATGCCCAGCCTGCCCTTGATTTCCTTTTAGTTTTCTTTGGATTTATTCAGTGGCTTTTGTTTCTAATTTATTGAGTCCAAACTTTACTCACCCAATTTAACTTTTCTTTCTTGCTTTTGATACATGTGTTTAAACTATATATTTCCTCTAAATACTATTTAGTTTGTTATGCCAACTTAATATGTATTGTTTTCATTGTTGCTCAGTTCTAAATAGCATAATAATTACTCAGTAGCATTTTTAAGGTCTTTAGTCACAGAACATTTTTTAAAGGTTATTCTTTCAATATTTAATATTAATTTAATTCCATTATGGGAAAAAAACACAATCTGTATGATGTCAAGTGTTTGGAATTTATTGAGACACAATTCATGACCTGATACATTACCAATTTTTGTGAGTGTTCTGTTGTACTCAGAAAACAATATCTATGCTTTTTTGGGATATAAATTTATTTATTCTCCCTAAATTTATTGCCGAAGTTCAGATTTTCTGATACAATTTTCAAGTGGTATATTGATACTGCCTCTTAAAATGTTATTTTTTTGTGGTAATGACATTCACTATGATATCTGCTTGGTTAACAGATTTTCAAGTGCACAGTCCAGTACTTTTGATTATAGGTGCTATGCCGTAGAGGAGATCTCCAGAGCTTATTCATTTGCATCATCAAAACTTCATACTTATTGGTTAGCAACTCTTACTTTTCTCTCCCCCCTCCCAGCCCCCCCGGAAACCACCAATCTATTCATTGCTCTGATGATTTGGACTGTCTAAAATGCCTCACACAAGTGGAATCATGTAGAATTTGCCCTTTTCTGAGGGGCTGCCTTCACTCACATAATGTCCTCAGGGTTATTCCCTGTTGTCTTATCTTGCAGAACTTCCTTCTTTTCTAAGGCTGAGGCAGCATTTAATTGTACATATAGGTTGCCTTTTCTTTGTTTGCTTATTGGTGGACATGTCCATTGTTTCCACATCTTGGCTATTGTGAATAGTGCGGCAGTGGGTATGGGAGTGCTGGTGTCTCCCTAAGATAGTGATTTTATGTCCTTTGGATATATGCCTGGCTGTGAGGATGGGGAATCATATGGTACTAATAGTTGTCTATTTGCTTATTTGTTTATTTGAGACAGGGTCCTGCTCTGTTGCCTGGGTTAGAGTGCAATGGTGGCATCCTATAGTATTTCATTATCACCTTGAACTACCGGGCTTAGCAATTCTCCTGCCTCAACCTCCCAAGTAGCTGGGACTACAGGCATATACCACCAGGCCTGGCTAATTTCTCTACTTTTGTTGTTGTTATTGTTGAGTTAGAGTCTCACTATGCTGCTCAGTCTGGCTGTTTTTAATTTCTTGAGGACACTCTATATTGTTTTTACAGTGACTGCAACATTTTGCATTCCTACCAATAGTGTGCAAAGATTTCACTTTCTTCACATCCTCACCAACATTTGTTGCCTATTGTTTTTTTTAAACAATCATCCAAAAATATGTGAGTTGAAATCTTCTTATGGTGTTGACCTGCATTTCTATGATAACTAGTGACAAATTTTTTTTATATACCTAGAGGCCATGTGCATGTCTTCTTTGAGAGACTGTTCTTTGCCATTGTGCGTTCTGGCACCCGTGTTGAAGATCAGTTGACTGTATATGCGTGGACTTACTCTGGGTTGTCTGTTCTGTTTCATTGGCCTATTTGTCTGTCTTTATACCAATACCTTGCTACTTCAACTGCTGTAGTTTTGTAATAGATTGTATTTCTTTTCTTTTTTTTTTTTTTTTGCCAGGTGGTCTCACTTGCTCACCCTCAGTAGAGTGCCATGGTATCACAGCTTATAGCAACCTCCAACTCTTGGGCTCAAGTGATCCTCTTGCCTCAGCCTCTCAAGTAGCTGGGACTACAGGTATCCACCACAAATGACAGCTAGTTTGTAGAGATGGGGTCCCGCTCTGACTCTGGCTGGTCTCAAATCATGAGCTCAGGCAATCTGCCCACCTCAGACTCCCACAGTGCTGGGATTACAGGTGTGAGCCACTGTGTCTGGCCTAGCTTTGCTATTCTTTTTCAAGACTGATTTGGCATTTGCAGTCTCTTGTGGTGTTATGAATTTTAGCATCGTTTTTCTATTTCCTTATAAATTGCAGTTAGGATTTTTTTTTGTTTTTGGCCGGGCGGAGTTTGAACCCACCACCGGGATATGGGGCCAGCGCCCTACTCATTTGAGGCGCCACTCTGCGGTTAAAATTTTAATAGGAATTACATTGAATTTGTAGATTATAAAAGGTTATATGGATAACCTATAGTCTTAGGTTATATGGATATATTAACAACATTAATTTTTTATTTTGGATTAATAAAGGGCACATATGATTAGGGTACATTGTTTGCATTTGTAAGGCAAAGTCTGAGTCGTAGTTGGGTCCTTCACCCAGGAAGTGTGCCAAGTACCTCTATTGTACCCTTTGGGTGGGAACTTACCAACCGCCAACACCCCTTTCTTGAATTAATAAAGTATTGAAATCTCAAGAATGGGAAAACAATATTAATTTTTTTTCCATCCTTGAACACAGGATGTCTTTTCATTTTTGTCTTCTTAATTTCTTTCATCAATGTTTTAGCAGTTTTCAAGTCTCTCACTTCTTTAAAGTGAAAATAGTTAAATTTATTCGTGTTTTATTTCTTTGTGCTCTCATTAATGGGATTGTCTTCCTAGCTTCCTTTTCAAATAGTTAATTGTTAGTGTAGAGAAGTACTGATGATTTTTGTATATTGATTTTTGTGTGTGTGTATATTGTTTTGTATTCTGCCATTTTAGTGACTTTAAACTGTTACTAGTTCTAACGGTTTGTTTTGTTATCTTCATAATTTTCTTCATGTCCGATTATGTCATCTACAAGAGGGGTGATCTAACTTCCTCCTTTATGACGTGATGTGTCAGACCTGGCAGAGGCCTAAGAGTAGAAAGGCCATTGCTAATTTGGGGGCAGTCCTGGAGAAGTTGGGTGCTAGACACATTGATGAAGTCTTTCCCTCTTCAGAGGTAGCCGAGAGCTGGGATCTTTTGTTTCTTTTCTTGCTCTATGCCGGGCCGGGGGGAGATCTATGGTGCTCACCGGCCCACCATCACTACTGTTCTCTCTCAGAGCTCTGGGACTGGGAAGCGGGCCTCTGGGGAGCTCCCCTGGAAAACGTGGGTGCTGGATGTGCAAACCCACTCCTACCCTCCCCGTAGAGAAGTTAGCAGGGGGCTGTCCTCCTATGTGTGGTGCTGTGACAGGTGTAAGGACTTCGGGGAGAGACTGTCCCAAACCTCCATACTGGCTCCAGTAAGTCTGGTCCAGCGTTCACCTGGGATTGGGGCCATTGTCAGTTTCTGATTTCTTACAAAGGAGACTTGTCTGGGAAGAACTGCTGCACAGGTGCGTCTGTAAGGGGATGGAGGTGCCAGGCTTCCTACTCTGCCATCTCACCGGCATCAGCCGCTATTCATACTTACTTTTTATTTGGTTGTTCTGCTGCCTTTTGAGATTGCTAAGTTCTGAGCTAGGTAAAATTGGTTTGCCCTGGGGAGGAGGGGTTGATGTAGATGATGGGAAACTGTGCCAAGTTATTTCTTCCCCTTTATTTCCCATGATTACCATAAAATCACTTTGGATTTATATTTCTTCTTGCTACAGTGTTTTATATAAGAGTATTTCAGACAATTTCTTCTAAAGCTATCGGTGCTCACTACATCCTTAAAATGAACTGACCTGTAAGTAATAGTTCGGGGGGAGACTGCATTTGAGTTATAATGCTAATTCCTAAAGGAAAACATACTCTATAATATCCTTGTATCGATATTGCTGTGTGATGTCAATCAGATTTCAGTTTCTTTAGAGGTGATGCAATTCTTCTGTCTCAAAACTTAAAAAAGATTTTTTTTTTTTTTGGATAGCCTTACACGCCTCTATAAAGTGCCAGCATGAGGCTTTCACCCTCATCTTTGTGTTTGCCAATCTGTGAGTTGAATTCTCTCTTCCTTCTTTATTTCTAGAAAAGTATTATTTTTTTCTTTAAAACATTTCTCCTTCCATGTAGTCATTTTTTTCTTGCCACTCAAGATGGAAATATTATCATATTGACTCCTCTAAATTGTATCCTATGCATTTCTTAATTGTTCCTATATTTATGTGTATGTATATATAAATTATTCCTAATACTTTCTTCAAGAGTTTTCACACTAAATATTTTGGATAGCCAGAAGTTTTAACTCTCTTTCTCTCATAACTAGAAAAGACATCCTGTGTTCAAGGACTGAATAAAACTGTCTTCTTTATGCCTAGTATTGATAATTGTTCCTTCTTTACATTTGCTTGTTCCGATTCATATTCAATATCCCACAATGCCCTCCCCCATCCCTTCTATGATATTTATTGATCTTATTTCAAGTCCCCGTTCTCTTGGATCTGTTCATTTATTTTCCATTGGTTGTTATAGATTGTTATGAAGTCATGTTTCTCAGATCTCTGGTTATTTTTACTAGATAACTCTCTTTGCCCTGGGATTATTAAATATTTTGGCTGAAAACATGTAGCGGGAGGAAGTTCATAGTCCAGGAGCAGCTTGTGCCCCGCCCCCCGGGCCCGGTGAGAGCAGTGGGGGTGGTGGGTGCGACTTGGGACGTGAGCCTCTCGGGCGCTGACTCTGCTCCATCACCACGAATCTGCTTCACTCGCTCCCTCTGAAACTCAGGGGATCTTCCTGTTCTTCTGCCACAGGCTCTACTTTTTCT
Source organism: Arctocebus calabarensis (assembly GCA_963573935.1). Taxonomy (NCBI): domain Eukaryota; kingdom Metazoa; phylum Chordata; class Mammalia; order Primates; family Lorisidae; genus Arctocebus; species Arctocebus calabarensis. The sequence continues at coordinate 34,035 of CAUYON010107150.1, forward strand.
CAATTAAAATATGTGACAATCACTTAGTCTTAGGAATTACAGGAGCTTATCCCTGAGTAAGGGATGCTCAACTTCCCAACCTAGCTGGGGTCAAAGGCCACCCTGACGTTATCTCAGTGACTGTCCATCATGGATGCTGTCATTTTTTTTTTTTTTGGGCTTTCAGTGGTGATAAGGTAGAGAATTGGGCTTCCAAGTTTATACAGGGGCATAAACAACTGCAGTCTCTCAGTTTATCTCTGAACCGCAATGCATTTAGCCATCTTCTGCCATTGGCTGTAATTCCCACTCTTCCAAACACGTGTAGGTACGAAACAACCTTGTTTCCTTGAAGGTCTCTTCTCTGGCCTTATGGAGTATCTCATACCTACAATCCACTTCTGTGCTTTGGAGGTATCTCCAGTGTTGTGCTTGAAAAGGATTGGGAAAGACACAGGATCAGGGTTTTCTTTAAGCAAGGGAGTGATGGTGGAAGCAAGGCGTGGTGGAGCCCCCATTACCACGGCTCGTAAACCCAGATACCAAGTAACTCCCAGGAGCAGCGTAAGTGAGGGTGTTGGATTTAGCTCTTCCTCAAGAACCAAGGTCAGTGCATCATCTTGTCAGATATCAGAAACTACTCCGTTTAAGTTTCAGAGAAGATTGTTTCCAGTAACTAATATAGTGAGGCTGAATGGCTTAGTACTTATGAAGAATAAGCTTCTTGGGGAAAAATTACAATAAGTTGTATTTAGAGTAGAACAATTCCTAAAACAAGATTTACTTAACTGAGAAAATTGGAAAAATGATTACCTGTGAAAAAGAATCTAGGGGTGGGGTGGGGGGCTTCATAATAAATAAAAGAAAAATGGAAAAAGAATCTAGGAATAATTACATGTAGGAGTAAGGGATAAAATTCCCTTATTGTATGGGATGTATTGCCAATAATTCATTAGCATAGTCATTCCCTCAGTTTCCCACTTGCACTGCACGGAAGATAAATCCCTGTGTAAGATTGGCAGGCAGCTGTGGCCCCGCCTGCAGGGGTGCACCGGTGCAAGTCGTAAGGGTCTGCCAAACGCTAAGCTAAAGTCTCCGTCAGGGAGATCCGGAGTTCACTTATGTGCTTTGGAGGTATCTCCAGGACACAGTATTTGCCCGCGATTTTCTCGTGTGAATCAGTGCTAGAGAACTCTCACGCGTGATTTCATTGTGAGGAAGAGTAGGGCACGCTTCCTGTGCAGCCTGTCACCCCACTACCCGCCACGCGTCCCCATCACGTGCACACATTTTTAATGCCTCCTGGTCTGATAATGTGCCTCAAAGGCTCAGAAGTACACCTGCAGCCTTTGGGAAGCTAGGGATCTTTGCCCACCAAATGATCCACTTTGGGAATGTGGTATTTACCAGGTGTGTACTTTTTTAGGTCTATGGGGAGATAAGGGCTTATAACATATCTCACACACACACACACACACACACATATAATTTTGCAGAGAGGAAGATGGTGTTACTTTTCCACAAAGTTTAATGGGTAGGGGGCACGTGTGTGTTCTGCTGTCCTGTGGTGGTTCCACCTGTGTCAGAATTGCTCGCTTTCAGGGCAGGCCTCAGGTGGTTCTGGGAGAGTCTGTGGATGCTTTAAATTTGTGATTCATTCATTCCTTCCTTCCTCCCTCCCTCCCTGTTTTCCTCTCCTTCCCTCTCTCTCTTTCTCTTTTTCTTCTTTTTTTTCCTTTTTTATGTTAAAACTTATAGGCTCCTAACTCAAAAAACTGATGGAAAGAAAGAAAAGGTAAAAGGCAGGGAAGGAGGGAGGGAGGAGGAAGGTTGGGAAGGAAGGGCAGGGACATATTATGGTAAATTAATCCTTGTAATCTCTTTTTTGTGCAAGGAGTTTAAGGATTTGGGATTAGAGTATGTTTTGCTTATGGCCGTTTTCTGGTTTCACTTTTGGAGATGACCATCTGTAGAAAAGATTCAGCCCATCTATTTGTCTGGCAATCTTTAATGGGGGCAAAGTGCACTGATACTTTTTTGCAGGTGCCCACTGGGACTGAAGCTCTATTGCGCCTCTCCGCCCCTCCAGGCCAACTCTGTACTCTGTAGCGGGCCACATACCTTTCCTTGCAAGGTGCACAGCTTCTGCGTGCTCCACGCTGGTGACCTCAGTGCCGTTGACAGCCAGCACCATGTCCCCAATCTGCAGCCGGGCGTCCTCTGCGGCGCTGTCTGAGGGGAGACAGATGACAGGGTCTCATGGAGAGAGGGTCCCAAATTGAGTGCCCTGTTGTTTGTGTCTTTTTAAAAGGCTCTTTCTCTAAAGGGCCTTTCTTTCCACCTTTAGACAATTGCTGCTGTCATTAACAAGAAGGAAAACGCTCTCTCGAAGCCTCCCTTTCATTCCCCGGACATGGTTTCCCGCACATTCAGCCTGGCGTCTGCGTGGCCTCTTTGCAATATAATAGCAAAGCCGCTCAGAAGCTCAATCTATTCACCCATCAGTCCACCAGAAGGCTGGACTGCTAGTTGGTATTCCCTCGCTGCCGCTGGGCTTCTTTGTAACCCTGAGAAAATCATTTAACCTCAATATCTTCATCTATAAAAAGCAGGGTGGGGGCAGAGCTTCTCTGCAGGATTGTTGGGAGAACAAGTAATTGAAATACGTATGAAGTTGTGGCAAAAACAGATCTTGGAGTAGCGAGAGAAAAAAGAACCCAAGAGCTGCTTTTACTTTCTTTGTGTAGCTCCTCTCTGAGCCATCTCAGAAAGGAGACCAAAAATAGCCTAAGCCTCAGGACTTAGGCTTTGGAGGACGGGAAGGACCTTTCCAGAGGTTACTTATTTTATCCCACAGTTTTCTGCACTCGCTGAAACACACATGATATCCTCCAGGGGGAGAAAGGATATCATAAGCCGTTTCAAGGTTAATTCATTTTTAATAAGGTCTCCCATATATTGGACCAAACTTCTTCCTATAGCAGTTTAAGCCCACTTTTTCTTTTTTATTTAAACCCATTTTCTCTTTCTCAGATCTCAGAGTTGGGTGCCTGCATACCGTTCATGGACTTGCAAAGTATCATGCAGCAAGTTCAGGCTTTTATTTTCTAGAATATCATAAACCTGCTCAAACAATTTTAATCTTAAGGCACGACTCAGTTGTTAAGGTAACATGACTTAGAATATTTACTGTAATGACTACGGTTTGTCTAAGTTAGCTCATACTAGGGAAGGAAAGGTTCTCTGCTTGGATGAGTAATGCCATCAATATGCGGGGGGTAGGTAAAAAGTAGGTAATATTTGATATTCCCATTCATTTATATGATATCATTCTTGCAGTGAACTAAAATAAAGCCTATGGTATGATTTGAATTATATTCCTCCATTGTTAAAAATTTCAGTGGAGTTGCTTATAGTAGCCATGTTCTCAATCAAATTCCAAAATGATAACATAGGGCCACCCAGAGAAGATTTCTTAGCAATTTTTGTATTCCCCATGGCACTAAATATTATGGCTTATATACAGGGCGGACATAAAGTTCACAGGCAATTTAAAATACTTCAACGTAGTAAATTGCACACGAACTTTATGGGCACCCTGTACAGTAAGACTAAACACATACAGAATGAATGAATGACCCCAAATTATATGCCTGTCTTCAAAGAGCTTGGAATTCCACTGGGAAAGAGGAGACATGAATGAGCACAAGGCAAAGTGACTTTGTAACACTGTTAGTAACAAGTGTGAAACTATCAAGGCTACAGGTCTATGGAATGCCCCAAAGGGAATTCTCACTCGCTTTTACAGTGGGTGAGAAATGCTTTTCAGAATAAGGGGAATCTGGCCTGAGTTTGATGAGTAAATAGATTCTCCAAAGTGGGAAGCGGTGTGTGGGGAGAGGGGTTGTGACGGCTGGGTGTCCACAGCCCAGCTCCTCGTCCTCCGGGCTCGTGGAGCGGCAGCTCATCTCACGATTCCTCTGCAGCTGGCCGTGCAGCATGACCAAGTTCAGGCCACGGGAGTGTGAACAGAAGTGCCCGGCAGCCCAGCTCAGCCCAGCCCAGAAAAACACCAAAGCCCGCCCCTCACAGTCTTCTCTGATCTGCCTCTCAGATGTGGATGACTTCCAGGCCCTAAGGGATGACAGATTCCTAGGAAAAGAGGAAGCCAGATCATGGAATATCATGTGGGGATAAAACCACCCTTCGACCAAGAACATCCACATTGGACTCTTTTTGACTTAATCTATTAATATCTTTTTCTTATCAAGGCTAGCATAATCTGAAACAATCAATAAGCCAGGGACAAAATAAGTATTCTGAGCAAAGATAGAAAAAAAAGACCATTTTAAGACAGGACAAAAAGTTAGTGACTCGGGTGAACTGGAACGGCGGAACTGTGTGTGTGTGTGTGTGTGTGATAAGATCGCCAGTGTGTAAGGGGACTGGACGCGGAGGACGTTGAGTTTGTATGTGATCCTTTAACAGTAGAGGCCATTAGAGGTTTGTGAGCAGAAAATAGATACACAGTGGTTTTTAAGAAGATTAATTTAGAATAGGGAGAGATTACTTTAAGCAGATCAGCATGGATATTATTACCGGAATTAATACAGGCCTGCAACATGACTCTGGAAATGAGGGGAAGGGATACAAGTCTGACGCAGGACCCAAAACATTTGACTGCACTCACTTTTGTACCTGTTACCCTTAATGGGTCTTAAGCACCTCATGGGCAAGGAGAATTTCTTATTTATTTATTTATTTTGGTCTTTCCCATGCTCTGAAACACGGGAGGGTATTTTAAGAGTTGCTTGATGGCGGCGCCTGTGGCTCAAAGGAGTAGGGCGCTGGCCCCATATGCCGGAGGTGGCAGGTTCAAACCCAGCCCCAGCCAAAAACTGCAAAGAAAAAAAAAATTAAAAGTTGCTTGAATGTGTGTTTGTTTTGAGATACACTGATGGAATCATGCTAAATAAAACCGAAAATGATCATTGGAACAATAGAAAACAATGGGCCTGAGAAAAAGACTGAGGACTCATAACCAAAGGGACAAATTTAAGGAGAGAAACTTGGAACATGGAAGGCAAACTCTTGACATATTCATCTTTTGAGAGAGCGGGGAAAGACAAGACAGAGCACAGGACAAGAAGGAGCAGGTGCCCCGGGGAGAGCACAGAAGCAACAGGATAAACCAGTGAAGATAAGAGAAGGATTCTACCGTGGAGGGAGAGGTCAGGACAGTGCCGGCATCAAAGTGGCCATCGCAATAACATTTTAATCTATTTCATTCAAGAATTTAAGAAGAATGAAGACAGGAACAGGGGGATTAAATCTGGAGATGGGAAAGTTAATAATAACTGAGGAAGTTGAAAGTGGATTGTTTAAGTGCAAGGAAAATGTCTGAAACATGAGTGCCAATCCATGTATGTCAAATAGTCGGCCAGATGAGGGAACACTCAACTCTGATTAAAAGATCTAGCGGCTCGGCGCCTGTGGCTCTAGCGGCTAAGGCGTCAACCACATACTCCTGAGCTGGCAGGTTCAAATCCAGCCTGGGCCCGCCAAACAACAAAGAAGGCTGCAACCAAAAATTAGCCGGCCATTGTGGTGGCACCTGTAGTCCCAGCTATTTGGGAGGCAGAGGCAGGAGAATCGCTTGAGCCCAGGAGTTGGAGGTTGCTGTAAGATGTGATACCACGGCACTCTATCCAGGGTGACAGCTTGAAGCTCTGTCTCAAAAAAAAAGAAGAAGAAAAAAAGATGCAGGCGGTGCCTGTGGCTCAGTGAGTAGGGTGCTGGCCCTATATACTGAGGGTGGTGGGTTCAAACCCAGCCCTGGCCAAAGTGCAACAACAACAACAAAAAGATGCATCTAGTAGTAGGTTGTTTGTTCTAAGTCGAATTTGCTTTTAAACACTTTTTTCTCAAAGGATTCATTATATATGAAACTAATTTCTTTTTAAAAAACACCTTTTTTGATCTCTATATGATTCAAATACTATATACTTTACCCATCTATAGTGTACAATTCAATGGTTTTTAGCATATTCAATCTAATTTTAGAAAATTTTTGTTACTCCAGAAAGGAGCCACAGCCAATAGCAGTCACTTCCTATTCCTCTGAAACCCTCAGCCCCAACAAGCACGGACTCGCTCCCCCGTCTCCACGGACTCGCCCTTTGGGTATTTAACACACAGGGGGTCACAGCCTACGTGGGCGTCGTGTTTGGCTTCATTCACGAGGGTCGTATTTTCAAGATTCTTCTGTTACGGCCTTTACTGATATTCCTTCTAATGGGTGAATTATATTCCATGATAAGGATATAGCCTGTTTCATTCAGCCATTCATCAGCGCATGGGTATTTGGATTGTTTCTACTTTTTGTTTTTTCTAAATAGTGCTGCTGTTTTTTTGCAGACACATGTTTTCATTGATCTTGAGTACATATTTGGTGTAGAAATGCAGGATCAAATAGTAACTTTATCTATAACTTTTTGAAGAACTTCTAGAATGTTTTCCAAAGTGGCTACAAAATTTTACATTTCCATCCGCATTGTAAGAGAGTCCTAGATTTCTCTACATTCCTCCCAATATTTGTTATTATCTGACTTTTTATTATTATCACCATCCTAGTTGGTATAAAGTGATATCTCAGAGTGGCTTCGGTTTGCATTTCCCTGATGGCTATTGATGTTGGACACTTTTTTGTCTGTTTATTAGTTATTTGCATTTCTTCTTTGGAGATATGTCTATTTGAATTTTTTGTTCATTTTAAAATTTATGTTATTTATCTTTGCATTATTAAACCACCAGAGTGAAAATGATTCTTGCTTGTAGAAGAATTATTTCTGGAGTGTGACTCTTCTCCACATTACATGTGGTTGCTTTTAACTTTAATTACAGACGGTGTAACTATGGTTTTCTATTTTGCAAAGCAACTTACAGATTTTCCATTTATCTATCAGTTATGGTGGGAGTTTGAGGCTAGGACTTCTTCAGGGAAGGAGATATTTCAAAGTGATCCTGCAATAGACCACACAGATGTTTGCCCTAGCTGAGGCCGGTCTTGGGAGCAGATGGAAATAGTCAGCCTACATTATCATACAGGATCATTCATCATACAGGATGGTATGATATGGGTGGTGAGAAGGTAAGACTGTGATTTTCTGAATTTGCTTTTTCATCCAAAGGCTACTTGACCATATGGTTCTGTGTTTATTATAAAGAGTTAAACGCCAAGTTACTCTACTCTTACAGGACTATTTACATATAATGCATAACTGAAAAGCTTATAATTAAAAAGGGAGGCTTGTTCTTTTCATTTTAAAATTGTACTTTAGCAGTAACACTTTAAATTCTGGAGCTTCTAGAAAGATGGGTCTATCCATAATTTCCTCTATGATTTGTCTGTCTCCCAATGTATAGTTTTCTTTTCAAGTTTAGTTGGTATCAAAGTTGGAACATCTGTTTCTTTTGTTTATGCCAACAGATCTCACAAGCATTTAGGCTTTCATAGAAAACGATCATGCAAATACCAGCCGGGTGTGGGCAATTAGTTATGTAAGCGCCCGGCGGGCTCCGTCTCTGTGCACGATAGATCGTCATTTCCACCCACCTACAGGTCTCCATGCTTTATCTTTTTATCTTCAGTATGTAATTAAGCCGCTCTGGTGCATCCAGAATAATGTTTTGTGGTGTGAATAAGATTCTCAGAAGTGCTGAAAATATGTGTAATTTTAAAGTCACTCAGCCCCTCATTTAGTAGATTTTTCCTCGACAATGGGTTTCAGAGGGTGCACTTCAGCGCCGAGGACCACACTTTAAAACTGAGAAGTAGACTCAGCAGCCACGTGAATCCCTGCCAGGGAAGCTCTTTCTTCTGTGGAATAAAATCCTAGGTTAACTATGTATTGTGCCACCTCTGCAGCAGTAGAGATGCCTCCGATTACAAAACCTCAGGGCCTCCTAAATACAGTCATTTGCATTGCAAACATTTTGAATTGTGTCACATTGGAATGGATGAGATACAGTCAACTATCTCAGCTGAGCAGTTGCAAAGTTTCAGACATTAAATAAGTCAGACCATTTTATTAAACTGCATTCACTTGTTTTATCTAGAACCACAGCACCAAGAGTGCATCAAGACTTTGGATATTTTGAAAAAAGTTGCTGAACTTGTAAAGTCGGGCCTGTATGATTATTAAAGGTGATTGTTTTTATGTTCTTTGTAAATTGCTTTGTTTCTTTGACTAATCTCATGAAGTCAGAGGGAGAGATAGGAAAGAAGGAGAAAAAGAAGGGAAATGTGAAAGAGGAGAGATGGGGTAGGGAAGGGGGAAAGGAGCGGGAGTGAAATACCGCTACTTAACTCTCCGTGAATGACATTTACTTTGTTAAAGCCAGCTTTCTTTAAAAAATGGCAAACCATCAGAAGCCGGTTTATGATTAGAAAGCTGCCAATTTGGGGGTCTACAAAACAGAAATGACATGACACACACAATGGTGTTTGTTCCTGCTCATTCTAAGGGCTCTCGGGAGCCAAGTAAGGTTGACCCTGGCCAAAACTTGCCATCCTTGTCCTTTGTCATCTGAATCCAGTTACCAAAATCAGATGTCTTTTACCATTTGTTTGTAGTCAAGCCTTCCAAACCGCACTCCTACTAATGTTTGGGGAAGACTCTCTCCCTTCCTAATCATTAGAGAAATTATTTGCTAAAGAGTCACATATATATTTGATTAACTGATTAATTGAAATTCATTCAAATCAAAGTAAGAATATATCCATGCATTTGTATTTTAATATCTAATTGAAGGAAAAAGGCTTTTCCCTTGGATAAAGGAATATTCACCTTAGTAACCTGGTCCTTGGCTTTCCTGTAAATACTTGGAATCTAATGGATAATATTTTAACCTCCCACCCCCGATAAAGCCCAAAGCAAAAACAAATACTCTACCGAGACTTTGAGATCATATCTATAGATCAGTTTGGAGAAGAATCACTGTCTTTAGCAATTAACATTTTTAAAAATGAATTTTTTCTCCCTCCTTTAATTTAGATGTTTAAAATTTTTTTCTATATTCTTTTGTTTTCAAAGTAATATTCCTCACACCTTTATTAGAAATATTCCTATCTCTTTGTTCTCCCCTCCTCACCATGCCATGGGCAGGACTAGATGTCCACTGCCCACAACCCTGTCGTCACAGTTGAAACTGGCTGAAAGCCTCCGACGGACATAATTTCCGACCTATCTCACCTCCCATCAAGGGCACATTCTCCCCGGGCCTTGGACTGAACTAGGAGGGTCAGTCCTAGAGTCAGGCTCTTGCTGGCCAGTCTCAGAAGGACTCTGCTCCCTTGGAGCCTGTCTCGGCATCTCTCTGAGCCACCCTGCAGCTGGAGGCTCTTCCAGCCCAGCCAGCATCTTTTCTTTTTCTTTTTTGCAGCCGCCAGGTGGATCCACATCAGGCCCCAAGGCTCTTCTGCTCACTCACTCTCTGCCCTGTGCTGGGCAGAAATTTGCTGCAACCTCTTGTGTGCCTGTTTTCATCTGCATGTCTATTTCTCAGATGCAGAGACTGAGAAAAGGGAACTCTGTTTGTTACTTTAAAGAGGTTTCTGTCTGTTCCTAATTTACTTCTGTTTTGCAAGTCATGAGTTGAGAGCAAAAGGGATGAAACACGTTGGCGAGAGGACCGGCTTTCAACAGGAGGAGGAGACAGAAACAGGCACAAGTTCAAGCGCACTTGAAGCTGTAGAGGTGAGCTTTCTGATAAATAGAAGAGAGAGAGAGCGAGGAAGTAGTCAGGAAGCTAATCCGCGCTTACAAGTCGGAGGCAGGCTTCTGACAGGAGAGGCAGGAGAGAAGCTTTCGATTGGGTAAGCATTAAGAAATTGTGATTGTTACATCAAATTACATAGACCTGTAGTTGTATGATTATTAGACCAGACTGAACTTTTAATACTGAAGTAAAGAGGCAATACCTTTGTTGTCTAAGATGACTCACCCCAGAACTGATCCAGAAAGGAAAGAATGGATTGGCAAGGTAAGTTGAGAGGAGAGCATTGAAAAAAAGTTACCGTACAGTACTCTAAGTGAACCCCACTGGTGGCATAAACGGTTAAGTGTTGGAGAGATGTCACTTCAGTTATGCAGCTAAGATGATATTGAACGTATTTAATACTGTTCTAACAAACTGGGTCAGAATCAAGTCAAAAAATTCAAAGGTAATTATTTGATATGAATAATGGGGTTTGTAAAGAGAGAGATTCGATGTCAAGTACTATTAGATCATGAGGCAAAGCCCTCCTTTGTGGACAATGGGTGGCGTGTGGTCTGGGCGATGTTCACTCCGCATGGGGCACAGCAGCTGGGTTAGGAGGGTTGAAGCTGAGCGCTCAGACGTCTCTGAGGACTTCTCACAATACCCACTGCCTACGTTTCCATTACACAATAACCCTGGAGGGTCAAGAAGCATCTTCTACCCTCAGGTCCAGGTAGACCATTGTTTTCCAGGGACTCAGGCAACACAATCCCAGTCCCCTTGCTTTTGGCCCAAGTAGAGCAGTTCAGACTGTGAACTCCATGCCTCCGCTCTTCCCAGGGGCGCTGAGCACCAGGACCTCAGAGGGGGAGCCTGTCTCCACTGTGCTCCCAGGAGGGTGGAGCACCAGGACCTGGGTGGGGAGCCTGTCTCCACTGTACCCCCAGGAGGGTGGAGCATGGGGACGAGGGAGGGGGAGCCTGTCTCCACTGTGCCCCCAGGGGGGTGGAGCACCAGGACTTCAGGGGGGGAGCCTGTCTCCACTGTACCCCCAGGGGCACTGAGCACCAGGACCTTGGAGGGGGGAGCCCGTCTCCACTGTGCCCCCAGGGGGGTGGAGCACCAGGACCTCAGGGGGGGAGCCTGTCTCCACTGTACCCCCAGGGGGGTGGAGCACCAGGACCTCAGGGGGGGAGCCCGTCTCCACTGTGCCCCCAGGGGCATGCAGGACAGGGGCATGTGAGGTGGGAAGCCTGTCTCCATTCTCTTTTTGACTGATTTGTAATGTGGAGGCTGGAGTTGTTTGGGATGTAAATGGGAAGCTCCAGCACAAAGAGAGGTGCCTTTGATGAAATGGTTGAACCACCAGACTAGTCACACTCCTGCTCTCTCAGAGGCACGACTTTGGTGTCGATCCATCCCCGGCATTGCTTAACCACTTGGAGATATTTTTGTTCTGTAGTTATAACAGAGAGTCCTAATTAGCACAAATCACAGCAAAAGAACACTGGTTCTGAAGGAAGAAATTCTGAAATCTGTCATGATTGTGGCTTTATAACCACAGCCAAATCTTTTAACCACTTGGAGCTTTCAGATACTGATCTGTTAAGTGGCAGTGGCAATATCAAATTTCAAGCAGTTGTGTGCACGACACAGGAGCACAGACATAAAATGCCCTGTTCAGAAGAGCTGCCCCGTGAATTGAGCTCCTTTCCTGTCTGTGATACCAGGTGGGTTTTTCATTTAAAGTGCAATTAGCCAGTTCCTCCTCTGACATCATGAATGAGCAAGTTTCTTAAAAACACCAATGAGTGTAAAATAGAGATCCAGGTTACCTAGTACTTAGATAATGCCCCTCAAACTTAAAAGAGATGGAGTCGCTGCATTTAACCAACTCTGTGCCCTGGCTCCCCTAGTGTAAGTGATGACTGTTACAAGTCTCCGTACACCACCGTCTAAGCTGTAACTTCCCCACTGCCCCGGACGATCTCACATTCTGAGTATTCAGAATTTTTTTCTCCTGCACTGAGACCTGATTAGAACATTTCTCTAAAATGAAGAGTAGGTGGGTGAGCTCTGACGCCTGCCTACTAGTGTCACCTCTGTACTGTGGGCCACCTGTCACCTCCGCCGCCTTTACCAGAGCTGAGCAGTCATTGCTTTCCTGAGTTGAGAGGAGAGTCCCAGTGGAATCACAGGGCTCACAGGAGAGCAACTCTGGGGGCTGACAAAGGACAACAAAGTGTCCCTGGGTGACACGAGGCCAGAGAAGGGACGAGGCATCAGGACAGGGCAGGAGGGTGGGACTCCCCTTCCCGCTGCCCCTGCTTTCCAGAGTTCGGGAACCCAGGGCTCCTTGGTCACATGACAAGCATTTGGGGGCATCCATCCTATTGTCTCTTGGACAGTGCGTGAGGGATCGAGGGTGGACAGGTGGATACGGTGCAGTTTCTGATGCCGAGGGACTCACAGTCCAGACAGGGAGGCAGAGAAGCAAACAATGGACTGTGATGTATGTAACTCAGGGCACCCCCCCCCCAGTGCCCTGAGGTCTCCGCTACCCTCTCCAGGGCTTCCCCAGAGCTCCGCGCCGCTGTGGGTATCTGTATTGTATTCCTGCCAGTCTTACAGTTCTGGTTCTGATTTTTTCAAAGTATTGATCTCGGATTACTCCCGTGTTAGAAATCAGAAAGCAAAAAAGCTGACTTTCGTTATGCATCTAGTAATTCCTCTCTTGCTAGTTAGGAAATAAGGAAGTCTGAGGAACCATAAGGGAAATAATTCAGGGAGGATGGAACCTTTTCCAGAAACTATTAAAGATCAACAAGCAGGCAGCTGTGTACTCACAGAACCCTTCTCACTTTCAGAACTGAGCTCCAATTCCACAGTTCCTGGGAGGGCTCTTTGGTGGGGGGACCACGGCTCCTTGTGCAGCAGAGGAGGGGGGTTCCATCAGGAAAAACGGTCTGTCCAAAAGCATCTGGCTACGATGTGAGCAGTTTTCAACCATCCCAGCCTTTGGTAACCTGAGGTTTGTGGGTTGCTTCTGTTGCATATGTGTGCTGTACGGGAGGGTCATTTTGGCAGGGTGGAGATAATGGCTCGGATCTGAATGCAAATTCCTACAGCGAGACTACTTACTAGCATCCACTTCTGTTACCATGATTGGTTTGGAGAACTCAATTCGGAATCCCCAGGGATAATCTCCAGTTCCTTTGAATAGCCTCACGGTTCTCTCGCGAACTAAAAAGAAAGCAAAAAGCGCAAGCTTGTGAGTTAATTTTCAGGTATTATAAAGTATATTATGGAAGTAGCTCGTATTCCTTGCTTGTCTTGGACAGGCTAGGCCTTACAAGTTCTATCTACCTTAATCTTCACCGCAGCCTATTATTATTTTTCTCTAGTTGGAGAGGAGGAAATCGAGGTGAGTCGGAGGCTGTGACCCCTGTGCCGGCTGCCTCGCACTGCGGATGTGAGCCACTCCGATCTGCAGATAAGGCGACAGACGTCATTGTCCCAAAGCTGTACTTGGACATAGGAAAACAGCACCCTCAGCACACATTGGGGTCTCACACGAATCCGGGAATAGCTGCACATCTGAGTATCTCAGAAAAAGCAGACATGCTTGAGCCGAGCAGAAAGTGGAACTATGACATGAGGTTGTTCTGGACTGGAGCTGGAGAGTTCCACGAGTTTCGCAGTGAGGATTTATGCATTTGTCCGCGATGGAGGTCTTGAACACGGCGCAGCTTTCCACAGACCGTCTCCCTTCTCCTCCTGTTCCCTTTGCTCCCTGATACCCACACTCTCTTTCCTGTGAGCACAGGGGCGCCTCCCAGACACTGCCCTAAGTGGGTGTCGTGATGAACCGGCCGTGTGGCTTCTTGCTTCCCAGTGTGTGTAAACATTACGTTCATACCATATGCTACTGGACAAGTGTGCAAGAGTCAGAAAGAAGCACAGACCTGAATTAAAATACTTCATTGCTAAAAAATGTCAACAAGCATCTGAGCCCTCAGCAAGGGCTTCCTTCTTTCCTTGTCCCTTGGAAGCCACCCCTCACCCACCCACGCTTTACTGTGAGGGAGCAGGGGCTCAGCCACACTTTCGGGCTCCTTTCTCTCGTTCTTATTTCTGCCACGTCTATAGTTACTTCCTCGGCCAAAGTCTTGAATCACCCATAAGAGATGTAATTATCTTTTGGCAAACTCCTGCTACGGTTGATCTTTCAGCCTCCTCTCGTGAACCATGGAGGTTCTTAATGGTAAACAGAGTGGCGGAACCTTTCCAGAAAGTGTTCGATTTACTTTGCCCAGATGTATCAGAAGAAGCGCTGTCTGTACAGCCTTATGAAATGTATTTCTTAATGAGATTTAAAAGGCCAAATTATTCCTTGATCCCTGGGCTGCAGAACGGATGCTGTGTTCACAGGCATGGAAACAGCATTCATCTCCTTGTATGACTCCCGGGGACCAGGGGCACCGTCTGTGAGCAGCAGTAACACTCTGAAAGGAATCTTCTTTTCTGAGGAGGTCTCAGCAGTGGGCTTGAAATGTCCCGTAGCCCATCTGCAGACAGATGTGCTGTCATCCAGGCTTTGTTGTTCCATTTATTAAGCACAGGCAGAGTGGATTTAGCAGAATCTTAATTCCCTGGGATTTTCAGAATGGTAAATGAGCACTGACTCAACTTACAGCCACCAGCTGCATTAGCCCCTAACAAGGGAGTCAGCCTGTCCTTCCAAGCTTTGGAGTGAGATGGTGACGGCTCTTCTAGCTGTGGAAGTCCTAGACAGCGTCTTCTTCCAACAGATGGCTGTGGTGTCTGCACCGAGAACCTGCTTGCTGTGGCCGCCGTCACCTTCTGCATAGCTGCTCCAGCTTTCCATCGGCACCTGCCGCTTCACCCTGCATTTTTAAGTTACAGAGATGACTTCTCTCCCTAAACCTCACAAACCGGTCTCTGCTGGCTTCCAGCTTTCCTTTGGTTGTTCCTCACCCCTCTCAGTCTTCGTAGAACTGAGGAGAGTCAGGGCCTTACTCTGGATTAGACTTTGACCTTCAAAAGGGTCATGGGTGGTTTGATCTATCCAGACCACCAAGACTTTCCCCACAGCACCAATAAGGCTGTTTCACTTCCCTGTCATTTGTGTGTTCACGGGAGTACCACTTGTAATTTCCTTCAAGAACTTTCCATCGAATAACTGGGTTAACTGGCACAAGAGGCCTGGCTTTTAGCCTTTCTTGGTTTTGAGCACGCTGTTCTCACCGAGTCTGACCACTTCCAACTTTGGTTTAAAGAGAGAGACCCACAACTCTTCCCTATGAAGGGGCAAATTCTGTAAAGGGGGATGTGCGCATGGTAGGCCTTTTGTTTTTCATGGTATAATTACATCTTTTTTTTCATTTAGAAAAAATATACCTGGGTCGTGCTAGAGTAAAAAATGAAATGAGCTTGAATGAGTTTAAGAGAATCCCAGATTCATTGTTACTTTTTATTTGATTTTATCTTATTCTTTTTTATTGTTTGGGATTCATGGCTGGTACAAAGAATTAGGTTACACTTATTACATTTGTTAGGTAAAGTCCTCTTATAATTGTGTCCCGCCCCCAAGAGGTGTGCCAGACACGGTGACCCCCTCCCCCCACCTGCTCAGTCCTCACTCCTTGTATTCGCTCATCTGCTGCCTTCATATTAGAATTGAGTACATTGGATTCTTGCTTCTCCATTTTTGTAATGCTTTACTAAGAAGGATAGGTTCCAACTCCATCCAGATTAATATAAAAGATGTAAAGTCTCTTTTAGTGGCTGAATAGTAGTATTCCATGGTATACATATACCATAGCTTGTTAATCCATTCCTGAGTTAGTGGCCATTTGGGCTGTTTCCACATTTTGACAATTGTAAATTGAACTGCAATGAACAGTCTAGTGCAAACATCCTTATGATAGAATGATGTTTTTCTTCTGTGTGGTAGATTTTATTTTATTTTATTCATTCCTTGAAACAGGGTCTTCCTCATTGATGCCCAGGCTAGTCACAGCTCCCTGCAGCCTCAGGCTCTGGGCTCAGCAATCTTCCTACCTTCGCCTCCAAAGTAGTTACAACTATAGGTGTGATCCACATGCCCAGATAAGTTTTATATTTTAATGTTACTTTTCTTTTCTTTCTTTCTTTCTTTTTTTTTTTTTGTGACAGAGTCTCAAGCTGAGTAGAGCACTGTGGCATCATAGCTCACAGTAACCTCAAACTTGTAGACTCAGGTGATTCTCTTGCCTCAGTTTTTCTATTTTTAGTAGAGTCAGGGTCTCACTCTTACATAGGGTGGTCTCAAACTCATGAACTTAAGCAATCTATCTGCTTCGGCCTCCCAAAGTGCTAGGATTACAGGCATGAGCAACCATAACTGGCCTAATTTTATTTTTCTTATTTTTTTGTGGTAGAGTTGAGGTTGGTCTCGCTATGTCATCCAGCTTGTCTCCAACTCCTAGGCTCAAGTGATCCTCCTGCTTCAACCTCCCAAATTACAGGTGTGAATCACCACAGCAGACAGAAGATTCATTTTTAAACACTAACAAAGGTATCCAATAAGGAATTGTAACAAAAGGCTTCATAATCATGTTTGTTTGTTTTCATTGAAGGTCAAGTTCTCTAGCGAGAAGCACTAATGTAGTACTGTGAGAATTATCTTCCCGTGCTTTATTGGTTGAATTTTTCTTTTCAGTATGTCAGTGAATATCTAAAAATACCAAAGAGTAAATCAAAACAAAGTGTAATGACAGCAAAGCCCTAGAGGGGAATTACTAGTAATATGTTTATTCTTAGTAATCCAGGAAAAAGTCAAGTAATTAGTTATAAAATAAGCATTCTATCTATTCATAAGGGCAGGAAAAATTAGTGCATCAAAATTTTAAATTTAATAGAGCCCCCTTCATTAAAAAATAGAAATGTGGTATAATTTATGGCTAATATGTTTACTTTTTAACTTATAAACTTTCTATCATATTTTTATGCTTCCGTTTTTATTTCTCAGGGAAATTAAGATTTCCCAGACAAATGGGAAATGTCCCAGGTTGAAAACAGGGATATTTGTTTCTTGAAGATTGCCTCAGCTTTAAGTCCATATTTGAAGGCTATTATAGAGTGCCTAACATAGGCAAAATATGGTCGGAGCTAACAAAAGCATTTAAGAGGCCGAAGGAACTCTTGAGAATTCAAAATGACTTGACAATGATTATATTTAGAGTGGTGAGAGCCAGTCTCCACTTGGTGAGGAATTTCCTCCTCGCCATCTCTGACAGTGGACGAGGTGGGTGAGTCCCTGATACTTGGGTAAATGTCATCGTTATAAGTTCACACTATACTTTTCAGAGTTTGTGTGAGGTTTGCTATGAGTTTATTGATTTTCTCCCACACAATCTGAAATAACTCAGTATTTCTAACATGAAGTTTCCTATGAGAAATGACAAAGCTAGTGTGACATTAAGTGCTCTATCCAAAGGTGGTCACATGTGAAATAAAAACAGAAACATGACTCTGTCCTTACTGATTCCTTGTAGTCTCACAGCAGGAGTCATTCATTCACAAACAATTGCCAAGTCCCACTGTCTGCCCCGGTGTTCCTGTGTACCAGGAACATAGCAGAGAAGAGACCAGGGGACTTTTCTCATGGAGCGGGTGTGCTACACCTGGGCTCCCTGAAATTGGTGAACATTCAAAGAGAGGGAGGATAAAGTCTCTTCATGTGAATTCCTGAAGGAATGTTTGTCTTTACAGAATGTCTAAAGAAAGTACATTGCTTTTCTTGTATTGAAAACAGTATTTGGAAAAGCATATCAAGGTTGCTGAGAAAGTGTTGTGTTTTTCAGCTTTAGCATCCCATACTCGTCTATGAGACGCTGCTGTGGAAAACTCTGTCATTTGTTAACACGATTCCCTTGTGGTGATCATTTTACATGACTAGATTGCCACTTAAGATCTCAGTATAATTCAAGGGTGAGAACTGGGAAATACAAGGATTAGGAATGAATATTTTGGTGGTCTGCAACAGCCTGATAGCTAAATAAAGGTGAAAAGAAAATCAAATCTTATTTCTGAACCCAGTAAAAATCACTTCTCATCTCCCCACTTGTCAGCATGCCCCACTCTGTCCAGGGCCCCTTCCTGATGCTATCTTATGCTTTTGACAGTTTGATTACTCGACAGAGATTTGTTTAATGGAGTATTTTTACCATGTTGATTCAAACCAAATCGTGTTGGTTTTGTTTTGTATTGCATGAGACTGTTGATATAGAGATTGCTTTCAAGACTGTGGTTTTGGTTTTTTGTTTTTCATCAGGCAAATTGAATGTCAACAATGTGTGTGAAAGTAAAAACCAATAACGTCTTTAAACGGTGAGCTCAGCTGCAGAGCTCTCCTGTGGGAGAGGAGGCAATCAAAATGTTTGTAACACATTCCCTCCTCTTCTGAAGACAAGTTTCTCATATTTTAAGATTTATAGTCCTGGTTTCCCTTGCCACAGTCTGGTGGAAAAATGGACGAGTGCCACACAGCTGCTGAAGAGCCGTGAAGGAATGTCATTGTCTTTTCAGAGACCACGTGGGCACATCTTCCAGTAATTTATACCCCTGAATAACACTTCCTTAGAATCATCTCGTTAGATGCAAAAATGTAAATGAAAGGCAAATATTTCCATAAACATAACACGATCCAAGCACTGAAAATATCCCCCATTATTTTTAAGTACCAGCAATACAGTTCTATAATGATAACCAACTTCTGTTATCTGTTCAACTCACAAGAACGCCTTTAGGAAATCGAAGTTCGGATATGCTATATATTTTTTAAGTGTAAAGTTTATTCTCATAAATATATGTTGTTAGATATAAATTATTAATGAAATAATACTAGCGTTGAGATTTCTTAAATTCCTATTAGGTTAATGAAGATTTTTGTCAGCTTAAAAATTGCTCATTCACTTTTAACTCTCCTTTTCTTTCCATTTGCATCTCCTTCCATTGGCCTCTCAACATCACATAGTTAAGAACACACACACACACACATACACAAACACAGATACACACATACACACACACACACCTGGTATACATAACAGCTCAGGTCTTGGTACCAAGAAGAATACCTAGCACATTCTTCGGCTGACAAAGAGTAAACAATACCATGAAGTTCACTTGCAACATTTAAACATATTTTCATATAGATGTATACATTTGCACACACTCACACATATAAACACACACCCAACCTGACAGTTAAGTTTGAGAACTTATCCTAGAAAAAGTGCAACACACCTCAATGGCTGAATATCACTACAGTCACCTTTGAAGTACCCCCCTTGGTAAGCTATGTGCTGATGCCAGCACCTAGTTCACCCTTTAAAACAATTTTGGAGCTCTTTCTAGAATGGCCATCAGAGCTGTCATTTTATTACCTTGATATCCTGAATGTCATCAAAATGGCTTCCTTTTAATATTTCCTTTATCTTCATGAAGAGAAAAAAGTTACGGGGGTCCAGATCAGGTAAGTAGGGACAGTGTTCCAATACAGTTTTTTGTTTACTGGTTAAAAACTCCCTCACAGACAGTGCAATGTGAGCTGGCGCAATGTCGTGACAGAAGAGCCATGAGGTCTTCTCTGTGATTTTCAGTTAAGCTTTTCCTAGCTATTTACACTATGGAGGTTTACTAGGACACCTATGCTTCTCACATTGTGTGATTTTGACACACAATTCAATGAATTCAATGAATTTTTTGCAGTGTTTTCATCAGTTGTGCTCATTATTGGCTGCCCTGACCTCTCTTCATGAATAATGCTTTCTCTTCCCAAAGAAAAATGTTGAATCCATTGTCCGCTGTTGTTTTCTACATGATATCATCCCTATAAACTTGGACTAACAAGTCCCCAATTTCATTTCCACTCTTGTTGAGTTTAACAAGAAATTTAAAGTTTATTTTTTTACTCTAACTCAAGCTCTGACATTCTCATGATGACACACAAAAACATACAACAGTAATGAACACTACTTGGCGAGACACCACCGTGTGTCAACATGAACCAGTGGTGGGACACTGATATACCAAGGTTATGAAACCCTAAGGTTTGTAAGTTGTTTGTACAGTGGTGCCAAGGTGAGCATGTCGTGGCAAGATTGTGAGTTTAATTGTCAGATCTCCAGTCTATGTGTGTGTGTGTGTATATATATATATATATGTATATATGTGTACACATAGGTGTGTGCATATATACAAGCAAAAAAAAAAAAGAAAATTTGTATATATTCAACAAAGTTCTATGTGTTTTCTTTTACCCAAATTAATAAGAGTGAATTAACTAAAATGCTCTTCTTTAATGACAATAAATAGTATAAATAGGCCAGGCGCGGTGGCTCATGTCTGTAATCCTAGTG
>CAUYON010107152.1:0-13453 GCA_963573935.1 Arctocebus calabarensis
TAATGTTTTCTGTATTCTTTTCTTTCTTTTCTGTGAATAAATTCTGTCTTACAAAAAAAAAAAAAAGTTTACAAATTCCTAAGGGCTGAGTCACCATGGAGAGGACCCTGCAGGTGTATCCTTGTGCTCTCCTTGAGAATACCCCCGTTCTCCCAGACCTCACCATTCTCGAGTATCTTCCCTCATTCCCCCCTTTTGAGACTCCAATATATTTTAATTTGAGGTCTCAATATCAGCTTGTTTCTGCAGGTGCTGATATTAATTACTTTTTAGCACTGAGGTCTTAGGGACTGTGACTTCTTGGATTCTCTACTCAGCCTTAATAGTACCATGGTTGTGGGCTAATATAGATATGGGATTTTACTTTTCCCTGTGACATTTTTCCCTCCTTTCCCAAAGTCCAAAGTCCAGTTAAGAAAAGTCCCTTGAGGAGTTTCCTCAGGCTTCAGCCATTTGTTGACCAGCCAGCTCCCAGTATGTGGCTGAAGCAGGGCATGTTAACTGTCTTAAAAGTTACCTTTACTTTCCAAGGGGCAGTGAAGTCCTATTCAGCCAGCTGTGATGACTCCAAGTGAAGATTCCTTCCACCTTCACTGCTGTGTGCATGGTCAGGATGATGGTGGAAAGTCCTTTCTACCTTGGTTTCAGGGGGACGAGTTTCTGATTCTAGACCTAAACTTGGTCTGCTTGGTCATCCAGAGAGAAAGGATGTACAGACACAAAAGACTAAACAGAACACAGTTAATTATCCCAGTGGAGATTGGCCTTGCTACTCTTTCTAGGGTTTTTGTCTATTCAGGTCAGTCTTTTCCAGTTCTTTTAGAAGTTCCTGCTAAATTACAGTGGATTGACAGAGGCCTCTTTGAACAACACCAGTGGCAAGGCCTGTATACCAATTTCTGCTCTTATGGTCCTGTTCATGCACTTTACCCTGTCTAAGTTCTGAGGCCTATAAGTTATTCAAAACTTTAGCTTCTTATTTGCACTAGTTCTGTTATGAAGGCTAGCCCACTGTCAAATTAAAACCAGAATGGCAACCTAAACCTTTGGATGATTTCTCTGGGCAATACTTTTAATACTTCTGGAGTCCTTTTTATCCTGATGGGGAAGACTTTTACCTCTTCCAAGTCTGATAGACCATCACCAGCAAGAATTTGTTCCTTCTAAACCTGGGCATTTCAGTAAAGTCTACATGAAAGTCCTCAAAGGGCATTGTTCCATACGACTAGATTCTTGGGGGTACCCTCAGTCCTTGGCACACGTCAAACTGGCTGTAGGTGACACACTGTAGACTGACAATTTTGGCCAGGGCTGCCAGGTGGAAGATGTAGAAATACCAGCGAGCAGCTTCATTAAATACTCCTGTTGCCACAGTGGCTCCTAGAACCTGGGGGACTGTGATTCATCCTTCTGGCACCTTTATCCATCCTCCCTCTGCTTCCTGGCTCCCCTCCACTGCCAAATATTCCTTCTCCTCCAGGGAGTAGATGGGGTGATCTCCGGAACCCATGGGATGAGGGGAGTCAGTTGTGACATCTGGTATGGTTTAGATGCCCTTTTTGCTTCAGTACTGACCCTAGTGGTCCCTTCAGTGATAGTGGAAGCATCTCCTTAATGTACATGACAATTCATCACTGCCACATTCTGGGGTTTCCATACTGCCTTTAGCAACTGAAGTATCTCCTGCTGATACTTAATGTCCTTTTCCCCAGAATTTAATAGTCCCTTCTTCTTATATGATGTCCTGAGTACTTGGAGAGTCAGAAAAGCATTCACATTTTTTCAATTATAAGGCTCAGGTCAAGGCAATTAACTCAGCCTTCTGAGCCAATGTTCCTTGGGGTAGGAGCTTAGCCTCCATAGTCTCTGTTAAGGTGACCACTGCATACCCAGCCTGCCACTCACCTTGTGCTGCCACATAACTGCTTCAGTCTACATACAAGTTCCAGTTTACAACACATCTGTCCAAGGCTGATCACGCAAGTCAGGTCTGCTAGAATACACATTATCTATGACTTCCACACAGTCATGCTCAGTTTCTCTTCCACTCACTAGAAGGAGTGTGGCTGGGTTCAGGGTGTTCTTACATTAGAGAGCCAAAAATGTCCTTAGTGTCCATTAAAGTGACCACAGAGTGGGGTACTTTCACTCTGAGATCCTGCCCTAGAGTCAGCTTATCGGCTTCTGGAGAACAGTAGTGGTTAGAGCCCATAAACATGGTGGCCATCCTTTTGCCACTCCATCCAACTGCTTAGAGAGGTAAGCTACAGGCCTTGGCCAGGACCCAACCAGCTGGGTTAATAGCCCACAGACATCTTTCTTCTCTCTGATATATAAAGAGTGAAGGGCTTGGCCAAGTCTGGTAGCCCCAATTCAGGTGCATTTATTACCTCATCTTTAGCTGGGAGAAGGCATGTTCCTGTTCTCCTCCCCATTCTAAGGGCTCTCCTTCCCCTCCTTTACTTCCCTCATACAAGGGCTTAGCCAAGATGGCAAAGTTGGGGATTCAAAGATTATATAAGCCAACCATGGCTAAAAATTCTCGAGCCTGCTTTCGGCTCATGGGGTTCAGGAGGCAATTAATGACCTGCCTCCATTCCATGCCTAGATTCCTTTCCCCATGCTGAATGGTAAATTCTAGATAATGTACTTGCCACTGGCAAATCTGGGCCTTTTGTTTGGACACTTTATATCCACATACCTCTAGATGTCATAAAACACAGTCTGTGTCTTGGCATATCCCTCCTGGGTAGGATGCTCTAAAGTGAGGTCATCAACATATTGGAGCAGCACACATTCTAATTTCTCAGCCAGGAATTTCTGGAGGTCACAAGCCAGCACCTCTCCAAAAATTGTGGGTGTTTTGAACCCCTGTGGCAACCTGGTCCATGGGAACTGGATCGCAGTTTCCAAGTCTGGTCTCTCTCACTGGAAAGCAAACAGCTTCTGGCTTCCTGGAGCCAGCCTTATACTGAAAAAGCAACCATTAAGTCCAGGCAAGTGGGCCACTTAGCTTCTGCTGGCAGCAGACTCAGCAGAATATACAGATTAGGCACAGTAGGATGCAGTGTTATAGTCACACTATTTACTGGGAAATTCTCATTTTAGGTTTTAATTCTTCCTGAGGTATCTATATAGACACAGTAGATAACATCTAATACTGCACAAATTTTTCCAGTGTAGCCATCAGGTGACCTTTGTTGAGTCTTAAGGCTTCAGAGTATATATAACTACGGTATATAATTCTATACTCTTTGACCAGTCTCTTAGTCCCATTTAACAGATTAATTTAGTAAAGTAGTTATATCTCATTTTATGAGTTGACAGTACAGACAAGGCTGGGATCTAAATACAGGTGGGCCACAGCCTCTTTTCTTTTTGAACCATTTTTCTCTCTCCAATTTCTCTCTTTACTAAAGACAAAGTATAGCAGAACTAACTTACTTGCCAAAATAAACTGTACCTTCAGTATACTGTGTCTAATCATTTGCATAAAGTGCAGTAAGAATAATTAATTATTAGCCATCTAGGCTTTTCTTTCCTTTAAAATTGGCTTTGCTATAACCTTTTATAAGGAATCTCAGGTTGAACTTTCTTGAAAGCCTTTCATAAGCCCAAGTTTCGTCTGTGCCATCAGATAACTGTGTGCATTGGGTAAATTCCTCTTCCCTTGAGGTTCCCCAAGCACATTTTCAATTCCTGGACCCATCAGCAAGCGACCTTAGTTACCACAGATTAGGAAATGTTACTGATCGGTATCTGGCCAGTTTTCCAAAGGGCTTTTCTTATTGGCCTTATAAAGTCAACCTGAATTCCTTAACACAGTCTGGACATCTCTGGAAATTCTATTCTAGTGAAAGCCTTGGTAAAATAACCAGTACCTTCATCATGTCCTGTAGAACAAAACAGACTCTTATTGAACTTACGCAAATAACTGTATTGTCAGAAATTAAGAATACTTACAAATGGCTTTCAAATTCCAGGGAGATCAAGGAGAGAGAAAAAATACATGTTTCAAATTCTGCTCATAAGTACATACATTGCTTGAAGAGCTACAAATAGCTCAAAAGACAGAAAATTATTTTCTTGACTTCTGAAAAACAGAACACAGACAGAACACAAACAAAAAGCCATTGTAAACTAGCCCAGTTCCATGTAACTGATTTCTGTTCTGTTTGAAGTTAGGTTAGCAATACTCATAGACATGTTAACTTTCCAATGAAAGTTCTGAACATTTGCTTTTAGTCCAAAGGTATTCAATTTCCAAAGAAATCAGGAATTTGAATTTGAGAGAATTCGTCAGCCTTTCTTAATATATATTTTTCCTTTTTGGTTAAACTTTTGACTCAGCCAGTTACTTAAAAAAAAAACACTTTCTTTTTTAGATGAATTAAAATTATTACCAACAATATATGTTAGGATAGACGAATGTCTTATACATTAGGACAGACCAATGTCTTATAAGTTAGGACAGACCAATGTTTTATAATATTAGAACATATATATATATATATCCCATACAAAATTAATCACCATTTCATATTTGACAATGTTTCCTATACATTTTTAATAAGTTGAATAAGTTTAATTTGTTTTCTTATGATTTTAAGTGGTCTTAATATTTCAAGAAAACCAAATTTAGAGTTGTGCTTTTTTGTTTTCTTTCTTTTGGCCAGGTCAAGTTCAAACCCGCCAGCCTCAGTGCATGTGGCCGGCACTGCAATCACTGCACTATGGGCGCCAAGCCCCAAATTTAGAGTTTCGATTTTGGAAGGTTTGTCAAATATCAAAGGCCTAAAACATTGGTTCAAATAAGATTATAAGCAGAAAGATTTTAAAGGAAATACATAGTCAACTGGATCACATGTAAATTCTTTCGTGAATTCCCTTTTGTGACCTGCACGGACAATCTACAAACGTTCTAAACTTTCTTTAATTTTTGCCCTGCCTTTCACTTTCTTGCACAACCATTCTGTTTCAGGACAAAACTTATCACCCAAGATTCTTTCTTTACACAATGCCATTCTCCTTTATGTTAATTTCTCTTACTCTCAAAAATTCACTTCCCACAAAACAGGATCCCTGTTTACCATGAAGTCAGGCATTCACTTGGCCAAACTGATAATTAGAAGGTTTAAAAGGCAAGAATCTTATCCTTTGACAATGACTAAGTTTTCCCAACAATTTAAACAACCAAATTATTACATTTTATAAATGAGAGACACTTTATGAGATATAACATTGACACAGGATTTTCCCACTCAGGAGGCTAGGGAACTTCCATTTTTCAGGCTCAAGTGAGCTCACATCAGATTCCCATTTCCAGGCACAAACCCTCTGAGTGCCAGCAAAGTCATGAACAAAGCAGTCCCAAACATTTTGGATGGCTCCACCCTGACTAAGGAGCACACAACCTAATCCCTTCCCTAGACAAAAACCACAGAAAAGACCTAATAACCTTGTCTAAGGTGAGAGGCTGCTTAATTCATTTGCTAGAACACCCATTCAATTTTTAAAGGTATTTTTCCATCTACCAAGTCCTGGCCAAAATATCTCTCAGGGCCAATTATTTACTCCTAGACAAAGGACTTATGCAGGAAACCTCTGACCTGGGCCTCCTCCCCCCCTTCCAGAGGCAGTTCACCTTGGAGACCTGTTGCTTATATGGATACAGCCTTGTCCAGCATGAGATTCACACTCTCTCCCCGGATTTTCAAGGACTCTTCAGAGCTCACCGGACTGCCTGAGTTACAAGACTTTCAAAGGCACGTCCCCTCTGCCAATAGCTCTGGCACTCTCCACTCCCTCTGCATGCCCCTCAGTCTAACAAAATGCCATTTTATCACTGATCTGTGGCCCACGGGCTCAATTTTCAAATTCCTGACACCAAAGACTCACTGAAGAAATTCCAGCAACAAAACTACAACAACATCCTTTCTAATCTCTTTTCATCTTCCCCCAAGATCCACATGGCCATGTGGCCACAGACACAGACAGAAAGCGGAATACCTAGATCTTCCAGTTTCTCTCAGAATAGCCAGGGGCAGAGTTGGAGCAAGGAAGAAGGGCTCATATATCGTTTCACCCCACGAATGAGGGGGAGCAAAACCCCACTTATTATTCCTCTTCTCAGTCATTCTCCAAGCACTCATATGCACACAATTCCAACCTTTTTCTTAACATGGGCAGCCTCGATTTCCTACTTGAGCTGCCACACAGCCACAGGAGGCAAACCAACACTCCCCTAGGACCTGTCAAGGGAGGTCCAACTCCACCCTCAGAGTTCTCTCACTCACACCACATCCACACACTCTCACATACCTCTCAACAGACCTGCTAGAGGTCTGATGGCCAAGGAATTGATCAGGCTCCTTCTTCCACTAAAACTGTAGTGGGACCCCCAGATCGATCATACCTCAACTTAGACGTCTACCTGTGTAGGTACTATTCCTGCATGCCAGTTCCTCCCGGTGTTTGACTCCATGAAGACTCACCGATGGGGTCCTTTCTCAGCCCAGCCAAAGTGTCCACACAGCGCTCCCTGGGGGCTCATTGGTTCATGTCACTCAGGCAGATCAGGGGCCCCCACATTGGTGTCCAGAGGATTGGTGGCAACTACCAGGCACATGTTCTTTCCACGGGTGATCTCAATTCCAGGTCAGGGAACCAAAAATGTTGCAAGAAGATGAGGTCCAATGAAGAGAAAGAGTACCCAAACACCACGTTTATAAGAGGAAAGACTTTATTTACCAGCCGAGAGCTTATGGCATAGAAGAATTCCGTGCTCCCCAACTGGCTTGGTTTTTCCCTTTTTATTGACAGTCAATAAGTTCCACCCCACAGGTACCTTTCTCACTGGCCAGTTTGAATCAAGCAGGAGATGCTATTCCAGCCCTTACAGAACTACAGTATTTCATAGAACTTGGAAATTTCCAAGTTCCAGGAAGTTAAGTTTACAAATTCCTAAGGGCTGAGACACCATGAAAAGGACCATGCAAATGTATCCTTGTGGTCTCCTTGAGAAGACCTGTTCTCCTAGACCTCACCCTTCTTGGGTGTCCTCTCTCATTTCAACATATCCCTACATCTCTGATTGTAGGATCAGCAAACATTCCTCACCCCCGTGTTTTCAGTTTCTACAATCAGAATACCCTCATCTTCTTGCTGTAACTGACATACAACACTCTCACAGGACAGCGACACTAGGACATCCCCTATCCTAGTGTCAGTTAGTTTGGCCTGGGAAAGAGAAGTCGGTCTAGAATTCAAAATAGGAAGGTTTTACAAAAGGGAATTAGAGACCTACACATCTGCTGGAAGCACAGGGGTGGTGAAGGTCAGTGGATATTTTGCTAGTTGATAAAAATCAAGTGATGGCTACACAGTTTAGTCACCCCACTCGTCACTTCCACAGCCCACAGCACCACAGATGATGCACCCAGGAGCACTCCTGGAAGCCATTTTCATCTACCCATATGCCTGTCTGCAGGTGTACTAAGAATTGGGCCTTCTCCCTTTTCACCACATCACATTTGTCCAAGCATATTTCCTCCTCCTATAGTCTTCTCCAATCAGATAAAAGCACAGTCATTCTTTCAGTTACTTAGAACGGAATTATTTTTTAACATTTTACTGTATTTATTTTTGTGTTTTGTGGAGACAGAGTGTCACTTTATCACCCTTTATCACAGCAACCTCCAACTCCTGGGCTTAGGCGATTCTCTTGCCTCAGCCTCCCAAGTAGCCAGGACTACAGGCACCCGCCTCAACACTCGGTTATTTTTTGTTGCAGTTTGGCGGGGCCCAGGCTTGAACCTGCCACCCTTGGTTATGGGGCTGGCGCCCTACCCATTGATCCACAGGTGCTGCCAGATTTTTTTTTTTTTTTTGAGACAGTCTCACTCTTTTGCCTTCAGTAAAGTGCCATGGTGTCATAACTCTTGGGCTCAAGTGACCCTTTTACCTCCTCCTTCAAAGAAGTTGGAACTATAAATGCCCACCATATCACCCAGATAATTTTTCTACTTTTAATAGAGAGGAGTCTGGCTCTTCCTTAGGCTTGTCTTGATCTCCTGGGCTCAAGTGTCCAACCTTTCAGCCTCTGAAAGTGCTAAGATTCCAGGCATGAGTCACTGCACTCAGCAGAAAAAAAAATCATAATCTGCCTTGATTCCTATTGTTCATCTTAACAGAAAGCCCTCTTGGCCCTCCATTAAGAAATGCCTGCAATTGAATGGTGCCTGTGGCTTGGTGAGTAGGGTGCCGGCCCATACACCAAGGGTGGTGGGTTCAAACCTGACCCTAGCCAAACTTCAACAACAACAAAAAATAGCTGGATATTGTGGCGGATGCCTGTAGTCCCAGCTACTCCAGAGGCTGAGGCAAGAGAATTACCTAAGCTCAAGAGCTAGAGGTTGCTGTGAGCTGTGACACCATGGTACTCTACCAAGGGTGACAAAGTGGGATTCTGACTCTAAAAAAAAAAGAAAGAAAAGAAAAAGAAATGCCTGCAACCTGACCACTTCTCTGCCTCTATTTATATGGCTTAATCAATGGCAGAAGCATTCTTTTCTAGGAGAGTAATAAAAGTATTCTAATTGGCTATTCACTTCCATCTTTGGCTCCAGATCATCTATAGGATATTGTAAAAAGCAATATTATAATTTTCCATAACAGTCATATGTAATGTGACATTCTGTAATATATATTGTGGTGGAGATTTATTTTAATCTGTTGGACCAAATTTTGACACCTTTAGCCACAGTATTTAACTAAAAATATTCCCAATAAATAAATATATAAATGAAAATCTTTAAGAAACTGTACCTAAGACAAAATTATAATTATTTTTACTTTTTGTATTTAAAATGAAGAAAGTTGTATGTATATACGAGCAAGAAGAAAGGTAAACTGAATTTAGAAAGATTGCAGATATAAAAGAGGCACAATAACTTATTAAATACATGCTAGAGGAATTTAAAAGGCTTAGAATAAAAAAAATCTGAAAGATTTACTATTCTGAGAAGTGAAACATCTATTCTAAGAGGGAAGAAAATTAGATGTTGAGAGTGTGGTCAGACTTCAGTATCCTCTAATTGTGAAATGTATGATAGAATAAATTATTCAAATACTTTAAGTCTCAATATTCTTGTCCTTATCAAGACAGCGGTGAGATATTCTCTCACCCCAGTTAAAATGGATTTTATCAACAAGACAGGAAAAACAAAGATGTGGAGAAAAGAGAAAGCTTATAAACTGTTGGTGGGAATGCAAATTACTGCAACCACTATGGAGAACAGTATGGAAGTTCCTGAAAATGCTAAAAATAAACTACCATATGACCTAGCAATCCCACTGCTGGGTATATAGGCAAAGGAGAAGAATTTAGTATATCGAAAATATATCTGTGCTACCAGGTTTGTTGTGGCACTATTGACAGTAGTCAAGATTTGGAATCAACCTAAGTGTCATCAAAGGAGAATGAATAAAGAAAATTGTGATCAATGTACACAATGCAACATCATATGCCCACAAAAAGAATGAAATCCTGCCATTTGTAACAACATGGATGTAACTGAAGAACATTATGGTATGTAAAATAAGCCAACCTCACAAAGAGAAATTTTGCATATTCTCACTTATATGTGGGAGCTCAGTATAAAAAACAATTTATCTCATGAAGACAGAGAGTAGAATGACAGTTACCAGAGGCTGGGAAGGGGAGCAGGGAGAGGTGGATAAGGTGGGGATGGTTAACAGGTATAAAAATATAGTTAGATAGGCTCAGTGCCTGTGGCTCAACAAGCTAAGGTGCCAGCCACATACACTTGAGCTGGCAGGTTCGAATCCAGTCCGGGCCCACCAAACAATGACGGAAGCAACCGAAAATGGCTGGGCCTTGTGGCAGGCACCTGTAGCCCCAGCTACTTGGGAGGCAGAAGCAGGAGACTCGCTGAAGCCCAGGAGTTGGAGGTTGCTGTGAACTGTGATGCCACAGCACTCTATTAGGGTGACAGCTTGAGGCTCTATCTCAAAAAAATATATATATATATATATAGTTAGATAGAATGAATATTTGATATCACTGCAAAGTGACTATAATCAATAATAAGTTATGGTATACTTTGAAATAACTAAGACAGTGGAACTGGAAAATTCCTAACAAAAATGTTAAATTTCTGAGGTTATGACTATCTCAATTGCTCTGATTTGATTAATTCACATTGTATGTCTATATCAAAACATCTCACGTACCCTATAAATATATGTAATTATGTACTCATAATAATTAAAATTTTTTTTTAAAATTTAAATACTCTTTTCATTTTTCATTTGTTCAGCATTTATTGATATCTGTTGTGTGTCGTCACTCTGCTAGGCATCAAAGATATAATCAGAAAAAAGTAGCAGAAGTACCTATGTTGATATATAATCTTACTCCACTGGGTCCAGAAGAACTGCCATGATGGGGAGAGGCACTAAATGTTATGTAATGAGATCCATAAAAAGGGTGGCGATATAACCAATGGTAGGCATAATGACTGCACTCTAGAGTTATGAAAAGAAGAGATTTGACAAACAGAATTTGAGTTTGTTAAAAGTGTTTTGCTATGAAGATAATTAACATTGCCCCAGGTAAATCTAACAATATATTCAAGCACCTACAAGAAAAAAAAAAAAAAGAATTGGCTATGATTTAAAAATACTGGGGCTCCATCATAGTGTATATCAGAGCGTGGAGTGGGAAATAGAAAGTTTGAGTGACAGATAAAAGGTAGATCAGGTAAAAGGTAGATCAAAAGACTACATAAATAGGTGTTTCTCAAAATCCACATGCACAGCAATCATCTAGGACACTGTTGAAACCTACATTCCTGTTCAGTAGGTCTGGATGGCATCCTATTATCTAAAACAGTGGTTCGCAACCTTCCTTATGCTATGACCCCTTAATACAGTTCCTCATGAGTGGTGACTCCAACCAAAAAATTATTTTCATTGCTATGAAGTAGCAGGAGAAGACTATAGATTATAGATTATCCACCCTAGGTATTTTGTTCTGGCAGCTGGAAAAGATGAGATAAGCCCTAAATTAGGAACCATAAGCTCTGAAATTTGTAGAAGTGAGGAGTCATCTGTTTGTACTTCACACACAAGAGTTCTTCCTGTACGCAGGAGAAGTAGCAATGAAAATAATTTTATGGTTAGGGGTCACTACAACATGAGGAACTGTATTAAAGGGTCACGGCATTGGGAAAGTTGAGGATCACTAATCTAAAATGTTTGCAAGTAATGCCAGTGCTGCGGGTCCCTTCACCATTCTTTAAGCAGTAAGGATCTAAATCATATTCAGTCTCTTGAATCTTATGTCATGTTCCCATTAGGGACTCAGGAATAAGTTGAAATTAAAAAGTGACTTCATTGAATGTATGTTTCACAAGATCCTTCTCATAGCTTGTAAACATTGGATTTGAATATGAAAGCTCTGGAGATAGAAAGACATATTTAGAATCAATTATAATATTCAAATTTATAGAATAAGACTTTACATTTGATCCCATAATCCCATTATTAGGTATCTACCCAGGAGGAAAAAAAGTCATTTCATTATAAGGACATTTGCACTAGATTGTTTATCATAGCTCAATTTATAATCACCAAGATGTATAAAAAACCCAAGTGCCAATCAACCCATGAATGAAGTAATCAAATGTGCTATATGTATACCATAAAAAGGATGGAGACTTTATATCTTTTGTATTAACTTGGATTGAGTTGGAGAACATTGTCTTTAGTAAAAAATGAAAAATCAAGTATCCAATATATTCAATGCTAATATTAAGCCAGTAGATGAGCTAATACTTGCTCACAGAAGAGAAAAATTCATTTGGTTCAAGTTGAGGAGAGGGGAAAAGAGGAGAGGGATCTGCGTGCTCCCTTTTAATGTGCACAATGTCAAGGTATATGACACATGTCCTGGGTGAGAGTCACAACTACAATAAGTGCCTTTCCAATCAATGCAAATATTGTAACCAAATTGTTTATACCTTCATATTAACCTGAAATAAATAAATACACAAATAAAATTTTCTTTGTCTTTCCTTTTTTTTTGAGACAAAGTTTCACTCTGTCATCCTAAGTAGAGTGCTATAGCATCATAGCTCACAGCAACCTCAAACTCCTGGGCTCAAGCCATCCTCTTTCCTCAGCCTGCAAAGTAGCTGGGACTACTGCCACTTGCCACAATACCTGGCTGTTTTTATATTTTTAGTAGAGACAGGGTCTCACTCCTGCTTAGGTTGGTCTTAAATGCCTTAGCTCAGGTGATCCACATGCCTCAGCCTCCCAGAGTCTAGGATTACAGACATGAATCACCACAGCTGGCTAAAAGTAAAGTTTCTATCACTTCATTATTTTTTCAAAAAATTACAGTATAAAGTTAGGAAGTTGAAATAGGTATAACAAGATAGAGTCAAGAAGAAATGATAATAAATTGAATGCAGGTAGAGAGAGGGAGGGAAGCATCAAATAGGGTAACCAGGTTTATGGTCAGCAAATACATGCACAGCTAACACATCCAATATTTACTGCATGCCATACATCCATAGTAATGCTTTTAAAATTATGTAACTCTTGGGCAGTGCCTGTGGCTCAAAGGAGTAGAGCACTGGCCCCATATGCTGGAGGTGGTGAATTCAAGCCCCAGCCAAAAACTGTAAAAATAAATAATAATAAAAATAAAAAAGATAAATAAATAAATTATGTAACTCTTAAAAATCCCATAAGAAAGCTATTATTGTATCCCTCTTTCACAGATGAGAAAACTGAAGAATGGCTTAAGTAATTCAGAATTAGTAAAGCACAAGAAAAATCCTCATAATATGTCTATCATCATGATTTATATCATTGTCATTATTATTATGCAAGGGCATCTAGAAATGGAAAAGAAAACAGTTGAAGGATTCCCTTCGTGACCTTGATGTTTATCTTGGTGTTGTAGGGGGCAGAGTTAATCCTTAAGAGAGATGTGGGATTGAGTAAGAAATACATATGGAAGTCGAGAAAATTTGGACATCCATTATCAAGGGTGCAATAAAATCTTTATTATAGATAAAGCATTGAGAATCAGCACTATCAAGGCAGTCCTTGGGAATTTTTTTCAAAGTTAATTAGATTTCATCCTGCACAGGTTAGTAGACTTACAGTGGAAAGATAGAAAATGGAAGGATGGCTTAATCCAAGGTTGAGACATTGTCAGTTAAGGTATACTTGAACCTTTGACAATGGAGTTCATTTAGGACAAGGTAGAGGGAGAGCAATTAGTGGGAACACACCTACGGTGCATCTTAGCCGGGTACTGGCGAAACTTATTAAAGGTAGAGTATTAATGTCTTTATATAGTGATCAAGGAAATGCCATGAAGGATATCTGTAACAGTATGATCAAAATATTTCTG
>CAUYON010107154.1:0-56917 GCA_963573935.1 Arctocebus calabarensis
AAGGAAGGAAGGAAGGAAGGAAGGAAGGAAGGAAGGAAGGAAGGAAGGAAGGAAAGAAAGAAAGAAAGAAAGAAAGAAAGAAAGAAAGAAAGAAAGAAAGAAAGAAAGAAAGAAAGAAAGAAAGAAAGAAAAAGAAAAGAAAGAAAATGAGTAATGCAATCTGTATGCACTTGGGTTACTTGTGATTAATCAAAATCGCATTCACTAGGCAAGATACTATGGCACATACTAGACATGCAAAAATGAGTTAGCCCTGCTGTGCACTCGCAGCCTATAGACAAGGGGAGAGAGAACCAGAGGCCAGTGTGACCCCGAAAGACCCCCTAATATCAAGCTGCATAACCCAGCAGGGGCTGTGGGAAAGCTGAGAATAGATGCAACCCAGCAGATGCATTATCCAGGCCACACTCTCCACAGCCACCAGTTGGTACATGCTCTGCCAAGGAGCAGTGACAGCATGACAGAAGCGACCCCCTGCAGTTCCATAAAGGGTGGGCACTGAGACAGGAGGCATGTCCCTGTTCTGGAGGCACCATGGCATTAGACCAGGTGTCAGTCAACTTTCTTTGTAAAGGCCCAGATGGTAAATATTTTGACCTTTGCAACCACCCAGCTCTGCTTTTGTAGCACGAAAGCAACTGTAGGCACAGGTCACAGAGGGACACAGCTGGGTTCCAGCAGAACAGCAGGTACCAACTGGCCCTCAGGCTGTCGTTTGCAACTCCTGCTTCAGAGCCAGGCCAGGCCAGGCCAAATTCCCAATTGTCCTTTATTCAGGAGGAACTTTATAAACATCAAGAGACTATTTTCCTAAAACCCATTAAAAAAAAAAAATCCCACGCACAATAAAAGCACATTGTGCTTCTTGGTGTTTGTTTTTAAGAAGTGTTTTTCCACTGGCATTTTAACTGAAGAGTTTTGTTTCTTCTTTCACTTCTCCTGGTGTGTGGTGGTGACACAGTTCACATACCGACATTTCACCCTTTCCTCGCTTTCATGGGTAAGACTTCCAAGATTAAGTTCATTTGCTCTGGCTTGCCAAGCGACCAAATAGCTCCTATCTCTGGAGTCTCTGAATCCTCAAGGCAGTGCCAGCTGCTTGTCACTAGGCCGGGACAGCATGCCAGAGGGGTGATGTCACAGCCCTCCGGCCTCCGCTTCCTGTTTCCTTCCTCCTGAAAGACACATGAATCATATCAGCTTTATCACTTGACTCGGAGCTCATTTCCCTGTTCCACAAATGTTTGGAGCTATAGGAGGTGGGAGCCAAGTGAAATCAAAACATGAAGTTCCAAGTTACTTTTTCCCCTCAAAAATAAGCACACCATCTGGCCTAATTGGGAGTCTTTTGGCTGAGCACTCAGCTTCTGGGTCAGACAGTGGTGATCTCATTCAAAAAGCTGGACCCGTACTGTGACAGAGGGAGATGAGGTCCCAACCAAAAGCAAAGCGCTGGTGGGCACTTGTGTGGGGCCACTCTGGGTCCACGAACCATGCATTCTAAGGAGAAGGCTTTCTTGAAAGCAAACCCCGCTGAGCAGAATGTAGACAGCAACCTGTGGTCAGTTTCAGGGTTTGTCCACTCCACCTTGCCCCACGTGTCTGTCCCTGGGCCTCTTACCATTCCTGCTCTCAGCAAACGTGTTGACAGGAAACACAAAGTCTGTCAAAGATTCTGCATACGTAGCCTTGAAAGTAAAATACCAAAAACTTGTAAATGTGAGGAGGCAGAAGCTCTCCGAATAACTCCGTTGAAGGTGTTTTGACCTGCTCACAAATTTGTATTGCTAAACTTATGGAACGCCAACTATGTGATAAGCCCAGCTCCAAGGCTTTTACCTGCCCTAACTCATTTCATCTTTACACAACCTTGGGAAGGAGATACAATTATTGCTGCTGTTTTACATAGGAGGAAATTAAGGCACCAGTAGGTATTTTCCCTAAGGTCAGAGCCCTGACCGATGGCCAGGATTCTCAATAGCTATGAGTGTGTGTGTACCTTGTGATAGGAGAGTATGATGTTATAATAAGCATACCAGTTGTTAAAATGCTTGTACACATTTCAGAACTAGCCTGTATGTTTTCGTATAACAGTATTTGGCATAGTGAGATTTGACATTTAAGTTTCTTAGAACCACACTGATACTATGTGCAAATATACAACTCAGGACATACACAGCCTAACTGGGCATATAAGCAAGTATTGCCGCTTAACACTCCCGGGTCTTCTGTGTCCCTGGCTTGGAACACATCCAAGATCCCTGCATCTCTAGCTGGTTCCCAAACGGGCCTCTGTGACCACAGATATTATTATTTTACATACTGGTCCGCTTGGGCTACTATGTTACTTTTATTAAGTAATGCTAAATGGTTTCTAAAAACATTGGTTAGGCCGGGCTTGCATTTGCTCACATTTAACTGGCTTTTCTGCATCTTCTTTAGATAATAGTTATTTTGGAAAAGGTTGTGATAATTAAATTCTGATTCTCCCAGCACTTGTCTAACTAGGGTGAGGAGGTGTTTATTGGTGCTGAGGCTTGTGGAGGGCAGATAGTAACTTACTGTAATTAAAGTATTAGGGGTCCCCTGCCCCCTCAATGGGCCAATCAGCCTAGAGAACCCTCAGTTTTATCTTCCTATGTTATCTGCCTCTCTGACAGCTGTTCCATATCCTCTCAGGGAAGTAAGCTGCGTTTAATTTTGACTTTAAATCACAAGTGTGTCTTTGGTACTTTTGTTGTTGTTGTTATTGTCATTGTTGTTTAGCAGGCCCTGGCTGAGTTCAAACCCACCAGCCCCAGTGCATGTGGCCAACACCCTAACCACTGAGATACAGGCGCCAAGCCAGTACTTATTTTTTAATTGTGGTAAAATGCACATAAAATAAACCTTCTTAGCCATTTATGAATGTACAATTCAGTGTCATTAAGTTCATTTACATTGTTATGCAACCATGACCACCATTCACTTCCAGAACTTTCTCATCTTCCCAAACTGAAACTCTGTCCCCATTGAATAACAACTTCCCATTCCCCTCCCTCCAGCCCCTGAAACCACCATTCTACTCTCTGTCTCTATGAATTTGACTACTCTAGGAACCTCAAAGAAGTGGAATCAAACAACGTTTTCCCTTTTGTGACTGGATTAGTCACTTAGCATTAAGTCTTCCAGATCTACCCATGTTGTAGAGTGGGTCAGAGTTTTCCACTCCAAACGTATATACCACGCATTGTTTATCCATCTGGACAGTTGGGTTGCTCCTATCTTTTGCCTAGTGAATACTTTCGCTCTGAACCGTAGTATACAAATGTCTGTTTGAGTTTTTGCTTTCAATTTGGGGGGGTATATACCTAGAAGTGAAATTTCTGGAATAATACAGTAATTCTATTTTTAATTTTTAGAGGAGCCACCATACCATTATTGTATGTATTTTTTAAGGGCTACATAGGATGGCCAAATCTGTATCTAAATCTTAATGATGATAATAAATTTATGATCATAATACAATTTTTTTTGTTATGGGAGATATCATTTATTTGACAAGTACAAACAGAAAGGGCGCATTGCCACTTAAAGAGGTGCCACTCTAGATCATAATAAATTTATGGCAAATTTGAAGTAATTCACTGATGGGGGTTGCAATTTTACTTTTTCGTTCTCACCCACTTACAAGGAGAAGTTTTAGTCACTTCCTTCTCCTTAAGGATCCAGCCAAAGTAGTCTATTATTACTAGCGTGTAGACAGTATTTTAACATGAAATAAGTAACAGGAGAGGAAAGCCGTCTGAGACATGGTGTTAAAAGATTTGAAGCACGTAAGCTTATTGCTCAGCTCTTCTTGGCATTCATTCACTAAACTGCACCGTAGTCTTTCATTTTTGCAGCTATTTATTCATTCGACAAACAGGCAGCCCTTTGCCATCTGTGTGGGGACAGTGCGACATTACACCACCCTGCTACGTTGGAGTCTGGGGCCAGGCCTTATTGTTCTAACCCACACAGTGCACACTGCAACAATCCCAGGAATGAGATAGTGATGAAGATGAGAGTGAGGGCAGGCCAGGCCCTTGGAGACCGGGAGAGCCCCCAGCCGACTAAGGGGTAACCACTCTTCCTTTGTGACCGCTTATGGCCCTTGACAATGCAGGCCCAGTTTTCCAGGTCTTGCTAATTTCCAGGAAAAACAAGAAGTCTGGGTTTTCATGTGAAATCTCCTAGTTTTTAAATGCTAGCCACTTACTAAGAAAAAATTTTAAAACCTCTTGCAGGCCAAATAAAAGTTCATTTGCAGGTCCATGTAACCCGAGGGCCAAGAGGTTTGACTTCTGCTCCCACTAAAACCCTTTCCCAGAACACAAAGGGCATCTTGTTTTCTCTAGGGTGTCTATCAAGAGAGAATGAAAGAACCAAGAATCGGATCCAGGAGGGTAATCTGCCTGTAGCTTCTTGACCTCCACTTGCCCAGAGCCATATGTTTTATAATGTTCTCCAAAGCAAGAAACTTCAACCACAAACTTCAGAGATTGCTGGCTGTCTCCATTCTGGCTTCCTCTTTTCTGGGGCAGTGCTGAACTGGTTCAGGATATTCTTGGGAAACTGCAGAGGGAAAGTTGAGTTGAGGAAATATTTAGTCTGAGTGGGGAAGGGTCTATTTTTGTAGTTAAGACATGTAGTACCTCAGGCCACAGCAAGACCACTCTGCTTTGACCCTTGTCTGGCATAGGGTAGAAAGATTTTGGGACCAAATGATTGCACCCACCCAGAGCCCAAGCCTCACATTCAACACTACACCTGGGATCTTGGAATTTCCTGCTTGACACCTGAACCTACTTCCAGAGCCTGCAAGGGCCTCTGATTGACATCAGGGGCAAACCTGATCGAGCCCTCCAGGCTCACTTGCCTTACTGCCTTTCAATCCTTACTCTAGTCAGCGGCTCTCAACCTGAGGGTCCCAACCCACAGGAACTGTACTAAAGGGTGGCAGTATTAGGAAAGTTAAGAACCACTGCTTAGTTGGTTTAACTACCACTAGCAAGTCACATAGCAAGACAGCACATAACTAAACTCCCACTAGCTTCCTTATAGAGCACATCTGTCTGTGCGTGGCAGGTGTTTAAAGTTGTCTTCCAGGAACCACAGGCAGCTTTTGTCCCGTTAACTCAGTCTGAGGCCACCGACCCCCCAGCCGGGCCTGCGTGAATGCCAAGACATGATTTTTTGACTTACAAGGACCCAAAACTCCTCCCTCAGATCACACTACTTCTGCCGTTTTCTGAAGGTGGGTTCTATGAAGAAGCCTTGTGCCTTAGTTAAGCTTGCTCAGAACCCGATTACCTCACCTTTCCCACAAGCCAATCACCTCTTCCCACGCCTTAGACCACCCTGCTTCTTTATTCCAATATTATTCCTAAGCCCTGTTGTCCAGGAGGTTGATTTTTTTTTTAGATTTGAATATTCATAACCGCACAATTTAAGGGGAGGTGGATTTGAGACATGTTCTCTCACCTCCTGGCTTGGCTGCCTCCTGAAAAAGCTCTTTCTCCTTTGCCAAACCTGTTTCTCAGCGATTGGCTTGCTGTACCCAGGCAGAATCATCTGGATTCCCTTTGCTGAAGATGACAAACCTCACCCTAGGGGGTGGCCAAGAGGTAGCTGGCTGCAGAGAGTATGGATAGACCTCAGGTGTGCATATGCCTGAGTCCCCCCAGGGTGCAAGGAGCCAATAGAGCCTGGGGTGGCTGAAGAAGGTAAAGAGGTCAGCCTTTGAACGGCACTCTAAATCCCAGTCTGAAACTAGTTCACTAGTTTCATGAAAACTGAAGGCATAGTTTTATGAAAGGAGGGAGAACATATTTATTTAATGCTTCATGAGTGTGGTTTAAACTATTTAAAGCCTTTACACATGTAGGCATGTCATTTAGACTATTTGTATTCAATTCCAGACCCCCATAAACATTAGGTGTGAACCTGGGTCACAGTTATTTTTGTCCATAGTTGTTTTGGTCGTGACTGATGCTTAACTATTGCTCCAAAACTTAGCAGCATAATACAATCATGGATTTTGCAGGACAAAAATTCAGAGAAGGCACAGTTTATCTCTGCTCTAGTATGTCTGAGAAGTTGGCAAAACTCTGGTGGGTAGCGGGGACTCCACAGACAGAGGCTGGAATTAAAGGGAGACATCCACACTCATATTTGGCTATTGATGCTGGTTGCTGAGGTCAGGGGGTGCAGGCAAGGAATCTTAGCTGGGGCTGTCAACTGCACCCCCTAAATTTGGCCCAGGCTTCCCCAAAGGATAGAAGCTGCAGAGAGGTTGTACTTGTGGTGGTTGTGTTTTAATGTACTTGTGCTGTCATGGTGGTTCAGGACTGCATAGGTGAGTATTTCAGAAAACAAAGCGGTAGCCATATTGCCTTTTCTGAACTTGTGATCTCTTGGTTACAACCAAGACACAATCCTACCCAGATTCAAGGGAAGAAGATATAGACCCCACTTCTCGATGTGAGGAGTATCACTGCATTTAGGAGGCTGTGTGTGTTTGTTTTGTTTGTTTTCTTTTTTCGTTTGAGACAGAGTCTCATTATGTTGCCCTTGGTGGAATGCCATGGCGTCACAGCTCACAGCAACCTCAAACTCTTGGGCTTAAGCAATTATCTTGCTTCAGTCTCTCAAGTAGCTGGGACTGCAGGCACCAGCCACAATGCCTGGCTATTTTTTTGTTGTTGTTGTTGTCTGCTGTTTGGCAGGCCCTGGCTGGATTTGAACCTGTCAGCCAGCACCCTAGCTGCCAAGCTATAGGCACTGAGCCAGGAGGCTATGTTTTAAAACCACCACACAGTTTTAAATATTGTTATCGATCCCGATATTGGAATGGCTTCCAGGAGTATATCTAATGGCAATACAAAGAGCATTTCAAGGAAATTTGAAATCCTCTAAATTTTCATAGCTTATCCATGAAAGAAAATTAATAAAAGTTTCCCCCACATTTGACAAAAATTCTAAGATTTTTGTCACTATCAGTAATGAATATTTTTTGTCAGGAATTTTTGAAGTTGAAACTTTTCTAAAATATTCATAACAAAAAGTTATTTTTCATCAACCGTACTATAGGAAAGACTACATCATATCTTTCTATTCTCTCCATAGAAAATATTATGAAAGTGGATCTCCACATGGAGAGGTGATAAAGAACATGCTGCCCAAAACGTGCAAGTGTTTCAGGCTGGATCATCCTATGAACATCTTTATACATTCTGGACACAGAGTAGTTAATTAATCTCAGAGAAGGAAAGACTAACTAACATGAACAGAGCAGTCCTGAAAACTTCATGGCAAATGAGCGAGATGAGATTTCTGTGGGTAGAAGGTGACTGAGGACTGCGGCCAGGGCTGGATCAGCTGGTCAGTTACACACATTGTCAGTTACACCCAAGGACAGGTTCTGAGGGGCTCAGTCTGCATGCTGATTGGCCAGTGCCTGCCATAGCAGTTGGCCAAAGTTTTGGTATCATCCCTGCCTGTTAAGAGTAAACGATATTACCAAAAGCACCAAGAAGGTGCTTGGCCTGTTTATCAGAAGGTAAGAAAATTAGACTGGCTTGAATCCAGCTGGGGCAGTGACGGGGAATACAGCTGTTTATAGCAAAACCATTTGGGAACGATGCTGAATGTCAAGCAAAGGAAAATACATAATCTTGAAAACAGCAGGGAGTAATGAACACTTTCAGTAAAAAAATGACAAAATTGTTATTGTATTTTAGTGAGAGTATTACAGTAATAGAATGAGGAGAAAGTGGGAGGACCTTTTTAGGAGGTGGTTGTAATATTCCAAGCATCAACTATCAGATGTGAACTAGGTAGACAGGATTTGGGGCTTGTGTGGGGATCGTTTCCCTCCAGTTTTGTATTATTAACTCATAATGAATCTTATGTGGAAGGCCTCTCAAACCTCACTTAAAAATCCTCTCTTCCCCTCTCCCTGTAGCCACTGCTTCAACCCAGAGCACCCTGAAAATACCTCTTCTCACCCTGAGAATGTCTAGCTTCTCTGATGCAGTGGCTGACTGGGAAGTCCCAGGCTGTTGACATACTGTGGAGCAACCATTGACTGCTGATGATAGGAGCTCTTGGAAGATGCTTCCCCTTTCCTCCCACAGTTCTGAGACACATTTCAGAGAGGTTCCTGTGGGACCAAGCAGTCACCTATAGGCATGGCTATCTAGATTGCATCGGTTGTCCTCCCCAGCCTCCACCTCATCCACTCCCCACCAATCCTCCTTTCTATTCCCTGTGACCACATCCCAAATACACCACCCATATGTTTACTGGTCCCACACTCTTCTTTGAGGGATCTCAGGCTAAGATATAACAGGATTCTCTAATTCTTTTGAAGATACCATGGTAGAATCTCACATAACGTGTTGCCCCCATTAGGAACCCTGAATTCTCATAATGCACCTTTATGTTAAATAGCTAATATTTCCTCCTCTTCACCTTTTAAATTTTAAAAATGAATTTGCAAAATTGGTGCATGCCCATGTATTCAGCAGTAGTTTTAAGACTATGAGGAGGATGTAAGTTAGAAGAGTGGAAAAGAGCAGAGAATTTAGTCATAAGATATAGATTTGACCCTGTCACCTATTTGGTCAATGACCAAGGGCAAATCATACAACTCCTTGAGACTTTAATATTTCCATCTATAGACTAGGGATGGTAGTACCCACCTACCTTCTCTTATAAACATCAGAGAAGACCATGTATGTGTGCTGAACATTTGCTACTTTGAGCAGCCAGCTCCCATTCTCCCTTCCTCTCTGTTACATAATCCTAATTTTTGTTTGGATGGGTGTTCACCTTTTCTCAGTGTACCCCTTGTTTCACCACCCTCACCCACACCCCCAACTTTAGGGTAGGCCCTAATTAATATTATAGAAAAAGGACTATTTACAATTTTCCTGGCCATGATGATAGGAAAAAACAAGGATAAATTTGTTGGGAGAGCTGGGAAGGAGCCCCACCACTTTCTGAAAGAGAACAATCAAATGAGATTTCATGTATCCCCTGGACTTCTAAAAATCATCCTAAGGGCCTAAGGAGGGTCAGCCTAGAGCTGAAGCAGAAAGGAGAGATGGTAAGATTATTGGACTTCTGAATCAAGTCACATCCAAAGCTTATGTGATTTCTGTTCTTTTCAGATAAGTGAGTTATTAAATATTTTACTTAAGCCAGTATGAGTCAGGCTTTCTCTTATCTAGGACAGAAAGACTCCCAACTGATAGGCCTTGTGGCCTTGAAAATCACTATAAAAACATTTACCTTTTTTATTTTTACTACTACTAATCA
The DNA here is from genome assembly GCA_963573935.1 of Arctocebus calabarensis. NCBI lineage: Eukaryota > Metazoa > Chordata > Mammalia > Primates > Lorisidae > Arctocebus > Arctocebus calabarensis. Next base: position 9,346 of record CAUYON010107154.1, read on the forward strand.
GCAAGAATTACCTATGATCCATGGAGCAGATTGAGAAAAATTCCTAAGCTTTTATTTTAATTTGCACCTTGTTTTGGAAAAACTTTAGATCCCTGCATTACAGTATGTTCAGGACTAGATCCCAACAAGAATAACTGTATCTATTCAAAGAAACAGACATTTGGAAACCTATAAAACTGAGTGAATTTTAAAATACATATAAAACTCACAAGTCATAAAAGACAGTCCTATTTGCCTAGGTAAAAATGAAAATACAAAAACACTGTTTGGCACAAAACAAAACAAAAAAGCTGTATCATAAACAAAGTTAAAATGTAAGCAACAACCTGGGGAAAATTTTTGGAACTTACATGACAGATCAACAGTCGATATTCTCAATATACAAAGAATTCTTATATAAATCAATAAGAAAAGAAATTTTAATAAAAATTGATAAAAGGTCATAAAATTCAAATAATATATGAAAAGATGCTAAACTTAAAATCAAAGTCAAAGGCTATCAGGTTAAAAAAGTTTCCTAGGCTCAGCGCCTATACCACAGTGATTACAGTGCCAGACACACATACTGAGGCTGGTGGGTTTGAACCTGGCCCGGGCCAGCTAAACAACAACAACTGCAACAAAAAATAGCTGGGCATTGTGGCGGTTGCCTGTAGTCCCACCTACTTGGGAGGCTGAGGCAAGAGAATTGTTCAAGCCCGAGAGTTGGAAGTTGCTGTGAGCTATAACTCTACAGCACTCTACTGAGGGCAACATACTGAGACCCTGTCTCAAAAAAAAAAAAAAATTTCCTAATAATTATGTATATTAAGTCCCAGGCACCATAAGAATTATGTAACAGAGATACATGTATGCAAATGACCATTACAAAGTTAAAAAATAAGAACAAATGTCAATAATAGAGAATTCTTCAAATACATTGTGATATATTTTTATACTGAAATATATTGTGGACATTAAAAAGGTCAGATGGGCCTTTACGCATTATCATAGAAAGAGATATATATTGTTTGAGGTCATCAAATAATGTACAGAATGATCCCATTTATATTAAAATGCAGACCAACACATATGCATTTAAAGCCTGAAAGTAAAGGCTAACTATTAATAATGTCATCTCTCAGGTATTGGATTACACAGAGACCATTTAATGTAAAGTTCAAATAATTTCAAACACATTATTCAAATAATTCAAATAGCCAAACATAATTTTATTTTATTTTAAAATAAATAATTAAAAGAGAAATCTGGGGTGGGTCCCCTTGATGGGAGAACGTAATTCCTCTCATTGCCAGCCTCTGAGGGCCAATGAAGTGCCCAGCAGGTGACAGTCCTGTCATGTTTGGGAAGGTGAAAGGAAGGCAGAGAGTAGAGGAAAGCTTCCAAGGGAAGTATGAAATTTCTCAGGGAGCCATAGGTCAATGTAAAAAAATAAGTATCTTATGTTCACACTCCTGGGGTAAAGCTCTTGTCAAAAGTGTTGACGGGTCTTCTTGAGAAGTCTATACAGTAGATATTGTTACTTTCTCAGGTTCTGGCTATGAAGTCCAGTGGATGCCTCCTTCCCTTCCACTGTCTGACCAGGGATTTCTCTCACCTGATCTCACCTTCCCCATGCCCTTTGGACTAACCTGATAACACGTCAGCCTCATCATAAGCAGCTCAAGTCTGATACAGTCCCATGAGCTAATGTCTTTGCTGAGTTCACACCTCCTCACTTCCTTCCCTGCCCCCAGAAACTGCAGTTTGGAGTCTCTAGACAACAAGCCACAGGAAGAATGACATAAACAAGCTTTGGGCTCCTTTGTTCCAAACCTTGTGATGAACCTAGATGAGTTTATGGGAAAGTTCTCTTGGTTGAATTCTAACCCTGTGCAATGGAAAAGGATCAGAGAGCCCAGTCCTCCTGACACTAGGGGCCTCCTGTCCTTACGCAGTGTGATTTCCACTCTGCTGCACTGCGCCTTTGGCTGCCATACTTCCTGATGCAGGATTCCAGAGCTTCAGGGGTTTGTAAAGCGTGAACTCTGACCCCTTCTCTCTAAATAGAGACTTGAAAGTAAAGATGTAGCAATGAGAGCTTTTACTGTAATGCCTAGTGTTGTCAATATTAGTAAAGTCTCGGAGTCATATATTCAAACAATTCTACACATGTTCCTTCATTCATCAAACATTTATTGAGCATGTACAATATGACAGGCCCTAGAGCAAAAAAGGTGAAAACACACAGGATTAGCAAGGGGCCATATAACCTAGTAATACTTTTTAGCCTTATATCCTCATCCAGTCAGTCTGCCTAGACCCCTGACCTTTGTCTTGGCAACCCTTGGGCAGAGGATTACAACATCATTGCAAAACACTCAGTTTACTGAAGACTCTCTTGCAACATTCAATTGCAATCAACTCCTATATGCAAACCTTGTGAATACAGTAGCTGTGGATGGTGGTCAAATGGATGATCTCAGAGTGTTATTAAATGTAAGCTTTACCTTTACATTTCATTTGCTACTGGAATCTTGGTGTCTTAACATTACTCACAGTTAAGTTCTGCCAGGAAGAATAAGATGCTTTATCCCTTAGACACCAAGACCCAGTTCTAATCTTCAAGACGATTATAGATAAGTCCACTGACTTGGCAAAGATCCAGCTCCTTTGGTTGTAAGGAAAGCACAGTTCTGTATAAGTAGACTCTCAAACTACCACATCTCGGGAACAGTGTGTCTGAGAATGGTATTCTTTGTGTCAGAATGGCCACCTGTGCATGTCTCAAGGAAGCAATTGGCAAAGCCTCAAGTCACACCACCGCTGGTATCATGATCACAGACAGTGCTGGCAGCCAGTTTTGTTGCATGTGTGTCTGACTCAGCATGGGCCAAGGAGGCTGAGTCTGCTAAGCGACACTGCAGTGAAACAGAGGGAGAGGGAAGCAGCTGGGTGGTGCTCTCCCATTTGTTTTCTGTAGTTCCTGAAATCACCTTCAACACTCTAAAGGGTAAAATCCTCAGTCTCCACCATAGATTCATATTATCAAGAGAAGGTACAGGCAGGTTTTAAAAAATTTGGGTGACATGTTGGTCACTTAAAACAGAAAATGTTGGTTGGTTGCACTGGTATATGTCTGTTATCCCAGCACTTTGGAAGACTGAGGAGGGAGGACTGCTTGAGGCCAGGAGCTTGAGACCAGCCTGGGAAACATAGCAAGACCTCGTCTCTACAAAAACCATTTTTTTAATTATTTGAGCATGGTGGTATACCCTGTAGTCCTCTCTATTTAGAAGCCCAGGGTGGGAAGATTACTTGAGCCCAGGAGTTTGCAGTGAGCTATATTGATTGTGCCACTGCACACAGCAAGACCCTGTCTCAAAAACCACCCCCAACACAAAAAAGTTGAAGTTCAACATTTAGATAGAAATGATACTACACTTACCATCTTATGTAAAAACTAATTCAAAATGGATTAGAGCTAAACAGAAAGTGTAAAACTATAACAATTTTAGAGAAATCATAGGAGAAAATTTTTGTGACCTTGGGTTATGCAAAGAACTCCCACATATGACATTAAAAACACGGTTTAAAAATGACCAACTGACAAATGAAACATTTTTTGCTAGGCAAAAGACACTGAAGAGAATGAAAAGAGAAGTGAGATTAGTGGAAACTATTGCAAATCACATTATCTCATGAAGAACTTATACTCAGCATACAATACAAACTCTCAAAACTCAATAGTAAAAGTAAAAACAATGCAATTAAAAAGTGAGTGAAAGATTTGAAAACTTTACTAAAGTTGACATAAAATGGTAAGTAAGCATATGAAAGATGCCCAAATCATCTGCCCTTTGGTAAAATGCAGATTAAAACCAAAATGAGATACCATTACACAATTATTAAGTAGAATGGCTAAAATTTTTAACCCAAGTATCTTAGTTTGTTTTAAGTTAGTATAACAGAATGACCGAGAGTGTGTAATTTAGAAAGAATAGAAATTTATTTCTTACAGGTCTGGAGGCTGGGCAGTCCAAAAACATGACCCTGACATCTGGGGAGGGCCTTCTTGCTGCATAATTACACAGGCCCACAAGAGAGGGCTGAACTGGGTTTTATAACAGACCCGCTCTTGTGGCAGGGCTTTAGCAATACTTCATATATACTCCCATAGTCATCAACAAAGCGTCCTCATTCCCTCCTTCTCCCAGAAGGTGAAACTATCAACCAAGACACCTGCACAGCACTAGCCAGGAAGGAAGTCAGAGGCCAAGTGTTTCTTCTGAATGAGCGGTGACACAACAGAACATGGCATCTGGCCATGGCTGTGCAATCACTATATATAACATAGATTCCAGGACCTAACCAGCTGGTCACTGTACCTGTCTCTCCCCCAGTGCACATAGCCAGGTGGCACCAAAGGCTGGCCCTCAACAAGCAGAGTGCACCATGTTGAAGGGTCAGGAAATCAACCTACAAAGTCCCAGTCGGGGCTTCTGAAGTTCATGTTGACTGGGATTAATAATAGGGATTTTCTACCATAAGTGCCCCAACCAGAACCTCTGAAATCAAGTCAAAAATGAGCATGATTTAGACCTTACCAAAAATTATAGGTGTCTAGGCATTTGTCAAAACTTGCATAACTGTACACCAAAAAGAGCAAATTGTGATGTATGTACACTTAGAAATAAATTGGGGAAAAAAAGCTTTAGGGAAAAGTCTATCTCAAAGTGCAACCAAGGATAAATTTTATGCAAATGGCTTGTTTGTAGAAATTTTTTTTCCAAATTAAGGGGATGGATGGCAAGAACATATACCACGAAATTGTTTGTTCTTTTGTGATTTGATTTACTAACGACAGTATTCCTGACAGAAAATACAAATCTTCAGAGAGGTCAAAAATGAGAGGCTGAGGGTAGGGCCAACCAAGGAGCCTCGGCATTAACTGTCCTGTTTACATATTGCACAACTGTGCTGTCATGAAGCCGTATATTCCATGTTTACAAGCTGTTTAAAGAATAAACCCTGCTAGTGATGAGGCTACCGTGGTAGTCTGAGATGACATCAGAACTCCCCTGGGGCTGATGGATCTCTGGAGGATCATTTGGGAAAATCATGAGCCAGTCTGGTTTTCCATAAAGCTTGAGTATGAGTGGGTTTTATCAGAGGCTCGGGGTGCTCCTGAGCAGGGAACTCTGAGGTAGAACTCCAAGGCGCTCTGAATAGTAGACACAGGCGCTCTGAATAGTAGACACAGGGGAGTTTTTGACAAAAAGGCTGAGAGTTATGGGAACAAGTTCACGTAGAGTCAAACAGAACCTTCTGTCTCTGTTGATTATTATGATGTGGTCAGAGACACCATCAATAACATGATGCACATCTTAACACCATAAATGAGCTTTCTTGGTTTAATATGAGAGGAATAGCCAGCACCTTGTCTGCTTCGCTTTACCTTCCAAATTCCCCAAGGGTGCCTGGTCCTGTATCCTTGTTGTTGACCCAAAGTCAGCACTAGGTTCAGATATTTTCTAAAGTACTATCCTGTCTCAGAATTTCATTTTTTGAATTTATTGGCGAGTCATTTCTCATCCATATAAAACGCCAAAAAAAATTGGTATCTCAGGCTGATCTCCCCACTCTATCCAACTCATTATCTGTGAATCTCAGAGATTGCAGAGTGGCCGTCCCAGGAGCAACAAGGACAAAAGTAATCCCATACATAGGCCTTCCTATTGCAAGCGCAGTCGGCCCGGGGCTTGCCAGAACTCTGACACTCATGATGTTCTTAGTGTTGACTGTGAACCGTGTGACTCTGGCCATCACCGACCCCCACGCACGGCTCAGCGCCACAGCTGCTTCTCTGGTAGAGGAGTTCTTCACCCTCTAGTTGAGAGAAAATAAAAGTTTCCAGGCAATTAACCAATCCACTATTGTCCCCTTCCCAAGACCCGAACCATCTGCTTTCAGTTTGGCAAAGGAAGAAGAGCATGGGGGTGTTTAGATTCCAATAATTCCCCTTGAGGACAATATCAAAAACAAGTGGAGGGGACTGTCAGAAGGCCAGCGTTGGCTTCAATGTGCATTTTTTTTAATTGTGGCCTTTGGCCTTGACTTAGAGCAGACTTCTTATATGCAGTGTAAAAAAAAAAGGGTTCTGGGTGAAAAAACTGGCCAGTGTCAAATTGTAATGCTTTCCCCAAGTTTCTACATAAAATGACACTTTTCCCTTCTGCTTTCCTTTAAAGCAGGCAGTGGAAAGGGAGACATTCTTGAGTTGTGTAAGGTATCTGCTATTCTAGACAAACATACGATTGTTTCTTTTTCTCTGACTTTTCTGTGTGTAGGCAGAAGCTTCTTGACATCCCTTTCTGGTACCTGCTCTCTGTACTGTCCCTCCATTCCCTGGTGACACTTCTAACAGCTATTTCAGGAGAATCCAATCATGCTCTACCACCTCAAAGAAAAGAAGTGCCATCTTCCCCCTCACAAGTGCTCGTGGGACCCCATTTGCCACCAGCCAGCTTGTCGTCATCCTGGCACAGGCAAAAATCCCTCATAATTTTATTTTTCACAAAACTTTAAAGGACAAAAAGGTATGCTATTAAATATTACATTTGCCATAAGTTTCTCAAAAATACCTTTTATCAAGTGAAGAAAGTTCCTCTCTAGTCTAGTTTGCTACTCTTTTAAGAGTTTTATCTGTAAGCATGTTATAAATTTTAATGAATGTGTTAAATTATATACCTAAAGATTCTAGTGTTGAACTATCTTAAAGGAAGGTGTGCAATTTAATTTCTTACATTTTTCTTATTTTGCTTAAATATTGACAAAGTATTCTCTTTTTCCCATGACTTGGCCAGACATTTTAAAATGTCATAGGGAAAAACTGAATCTTTATCTACCACAGTAAAAAGTCAATAAAGTCTAATACCAATTAGTTACAAAATAGCAATATAGGCTCGGTCCCTGTGGCTCAACGGGCTAAGGCGCCAGCCACATACACCTGAGCTGATGGGTTCGAATCCAGCCTGGGCCCACCAAACAACAAAGACGGCTGCAACCAAAAAATGGTCGGGCGTTGTGGCGGGCACCTGTGGTCCCAGCTACTTGGGAGGCGGAGGCAGGAGACTCGCTTCAGCCCAGGAACTGGAGGTTGCTGTGAGCTGTGATGTCACAACACTCTATCCAGGGTACCAGCTTGAGGCTCTGTCTCAAAAAAAAAAAAATAATAACAATATAAGAATTACTGGAAAATAGGAGGGTAAATACCAGAAGAAACATGAAAAGACTAAAAGTGGTTGGCTCCAGGGAAGAGAACAATGAACTAGAAACTCTTTGCTTTTGATTTGTTTGTGAAATAATCCTTTTAGTATTACTTTTTAACCTGAGAATGTAAAACCACATTACAGTCTCTTAAACCATTTTCATTAAACATGCATTACTTGGATAAAAATTAAAGAAAAATTTGGGGTCTAACAAAACTCAGGGACATTTATGGTGCAGAATCTATTTTGAAATCCATGACATTGTCTCTTAGGCTTCATTTCTGCCTTGTTTGGTCTGGATTCTTCCCCTAGGGGAACACATATAGAAGTCACAGGTTGTTTGTCCAAGATTTTCTCTTCTAGTCTGTTTTGCAATTCCCTGCCTCTGAAGGCCATGAGGGCTCTTCCCCTCCCACCCTGTTGCATGCCAAAATACTGGCTTTCTGCCAAGCAAATGTTGGAAGACATTACATTTTTTAAGTCCCTCTTAGAAGTCATGCAATAATATCATCTCTAAATATCCCTTGAAGGACTTCTGGTTTGATGAAAGAATTCTGGAGCAGTCTTACACTAGTTCTTTTTTAACACCTGATTGATGTGAGATCCCATAGCTTTGCTTTGACAACCAGTTCAGAACACTGTGGTGGGTTGGAGGGATCCTTGAGTGGGTGTGCTATTAGGGCACACCCTACATCCAGTCTGGGTCCACCATCAGCTATTTCATTTCAAGGCTGACTCTGGAGAGGACAGTGTGTCTGCCCCTGGCCAGATAATCATTTTAATACAGAATTCAGACTGGTGGAAGGTAACTTGAAGGTTATATGATAAAAGGTGTTCTTGGGGGATATTGTTATTATTGTTTGCAATGGAAACTGAATCCCCTTTTTTTTTTTTCCTGTCAAAATTATGTTGTAGTTTTGTGGGATTTTTTTTTTTAATTGCTGCTGTTTGTTGGTATATTGGTTTTGTTGTGACTAACCCTGGAGGAGGTTACATTTTCTTTAAGGCTTGTGGACTTAATTAGCATTTCCAAGTCATTAGAGCAGGCTGCTGCTCCCAACATTCCCTTGTCTTGTTGGTAAAAATTTTTTGCAATGGAATGTATCACATTTATTTAAACCAATGACTATGATAATTATGTAAAAACAAGGAGGGCAATTAAATGAAAACTTGTCATCAAATAGCATGCAAAGTTCGATTAAAATTGTTAAACATATACAGAGATATGCACACACAAAATATTAGACATGAACTTGCAAACCAATAATTATGTTACTTCTGCATTCAGTATTGAGTAAACATTTTATTATTTACCTTTCTTTTCAAGCTTTTCTGTCATTTGCCTACTTCCTCCTTTACGAAAGAAACCTATTTAAAAGAAAAACCATAACATCTGAATTAGGCAAGAATAACTGGCACAATCATTCATTTCTTGCAGTATTTCAAACTTTTTCATCATTATCTTATCTATTATGGCAATCCATGATCAGAGATCTTTGATATTACCGCTGTCATCGTTTGGGAGCACCAGAAACTGGGCCCACAGAATAAGAAAATGTAATTAAATTACCAAAATGTGACAAATATGAAGTGAGTACATGCTATTGGAAAAAATGGTGATGACAGACTTGCTTGATGTACCATTGCCATGTGCCTTCAATTTGTAAAAAGCACAATACCAGTGGCATGAATTAAGATGAGATATGCTAATGTTAATGAAAGAATGATACTGAAAAGACATAAGGTGTTAAAAAAAAAAAAGTGCCAATTTCCTGGATTAAGGCCAATCTCCTGAATTAAGGGGAGAAAGAAAAAAGCCATGAAAGACTTTTCTGTAACTGATTATATTTGAAAAAAAGTTGTCCAGGAAAACTTTCAGATTTCTAGTTCAGACAATTTGGTGAGTGGTCACCCCATATTTTCCCCTTGGCACAAAGGTGCCATTTGTTATCGTCATCATGATCAAGGTCGTCTCAGTAAGGTTGTGCTCACAGGCATCACTTCAATTAGACAGGGCAAGGCTGAATGGCTGGCATATATTTCACAGCCAGTTTCTCCTAAATAGGTCCCATGAAGCACTTGTTTGGGCAAGTGTTAATAGATATCCTGTATGGGGAGAAACTTTGACTAATCCAAAACGCTTCATGGAGAAACATGTAATGCTCTACCACCTCTTAGAGAGTTACAGTGGAAACTAGCATATTAAGGGCTCACGGTAAAGAAGCTTTTACACTTCCCTTAACCCAGAGTTTCCCATAGTTAATTTGAGTTTAGAATCTGAGGGAAATAGCTGTAGAGAAGAGATCTAGGAAACTGAATGTAGTCTTTGTGTCATGAAATGAGGGAGGGGAAGGATTCTATAGCAGATCATCTGTTGTATTTGGGTGTTTTTTTTGTTTGTTTTTTTTGCAGTTTCTGGCTGGGACTGGGTTTGAACCCAACACCTCCGGCATATGGGGCCGGCGCCCTACTCCTTTGAGCCACAGGCACCGCCCCATCTGTTGTATTTGAATCATAAAAAGAAGGCTATCCAGTGGTGGGCTGATGACAGTTTACCTGCTAACTTCGATGGGGGCCAGAGTGGCTCGAGAACATCAGAGGTGTGAGGAGACACAGAGGGAGCATGAAATTATTGTCTGGAAGGGCAGGACAGAAGACGTCCTATGGCAGTTTTGATAGGATTTCTAGGTTTTCTGAGTCAACATTTGGAGGTGTGAGGTTAAGTGTAGCCAGCAACAGTTATGCTGTTTTTTCCAACAACAGTTAGCTATCTGGATTTAGGAGCTGAGAAGACAGAAGCTGGGTTTCACCAAGACTGGATTTTTTAAAGGGGCATGAGGCCATTGGGAATACATCTGCCCCCAGGTGGGAAGGCCAGTCCCGGAGGAGAAAGCACTATCTCCTCACTGGGGTCGCTGTACCGCTGTCACAGGAGCAAGTTAGGGGAGAAGAGTCAGGCAGAAGCATCTTTCAGTTCTTCCCGAGAGGGCAACAATGCTAGCTCTCCCATTGTCCTTTCACACTCTTCCAACAGGCCACACAAGGAGCCCAGGCACAGGTCGGCTTCTGCCTGGCTCTCTGGGTACTCTGGCCCTTGCATGGCTGTGCTTCCTGTAGGGTACACTGAGAAAACCTGAAAGAGGCCACCCTAATATGGATCATTGCCCAAACTCAGGAGAAAGCAGCCAGAGGAGTGACACTCCTACCCAATGATGTGGGCCTCTAGAATAGAGTGGGGAAATGTTAGGTAGATAGCAAGGGACCTCTGAGACTCTCCTGAAGGACAGAGAGGGTGCTTTGCCATGGTGCTCCCTCCACCAATTGCCCCGCCTGTGAAGAACAAGGGCAGCCTGTATTAGTGCCGCCCCACCTTAATCCCATCCAGGGCAACTAGCTGCCATGTAGCCCAGGCGCAATAGGATTTAGAAAGAGACTCAGAGCTAATTATGTCATTAGCTGTCCATCAAAGTGGTTCCATGGTAACGTCGGAAACACAAGGAGGGGCCAATCGAGACAGTATAAAAACAAACCCCAGCCCATTACCAGAAGCTTTTGCAACCACAAGGGGCACGCTGGTTGTCTACAGCCAGGATATGCTCGTGGATCAACCTGCTCCAAGTGCTGCATTTCCAGTGCTCAAGGGCCTCGTGAGGTTAATAGTAATAGAACATTTCCATCACTGCTGAAAGTCCAATGAGGAGGCGCTGAGCTAGACTATCCAGAAAGCTCTTATTTTTAGTTCCCTTCTAATGCCCGTGTTTGTCCTCACTGCCACAGACTGCATCAGTCAGGCCCGGTCCCCGTGGGCGCGCAGCAAGCATGGCGCAGTACAAGGGCACCATGCGGGAGGCCGGCAGGGCCATGCACCTCATCAAGAAGCGGGAGAAGCAGAAGGAGCAGATGGAGGTGCTGAAGCAGCGCATCGCCGAGGAGACCATCCTCAAGTCCAACGTGGACAAGAAATTCTCCGCTCATTACGATGCCGTGGAGGCCGAGCTGAAGTCGAGCACAGTGGGGCTGGTGACGCTGAACGACATGAAGGCCAAGCAGGAGGCCCTGCTGCGGGAGCGCGAGAAGCAGCTGGCCAAGAGGGAGCAGCAGGAGGAGCGCCGGCTGCAGCAGGAGATGCTGCGGGACAGGGAGCGCCAGCGCGAGCGCAAGCGGAAGATCTCGAGTCTGTCCTTCTCGCTGGACGACGAGGACGACGACGACGACCAGGACCCCGCGACCGAGGCCGGCAAGAGCTGGAGGAAGATGCGCAAGAATCCCAACGTGGACACCAGCTTCCTGCCGGACCGCGACCGGGAGGAGGAGGAGAACCGGTTGCGGGAGGAGCTGCGCAAGGAGTGGGAGGCCAAGCGCGAGAGGGTGAAGGGCGAGGAGATGGAGATCACCTTCAGCTACTGGGACGGCTCGGGCCACCGGCGCACGGTGCGCATGAGCAAGGGCAGCACGGTGCAGCAGTTCCTCAAGAGGGCGCTGCAGGAGCTGCGCAAGGACTTCCGCGAGCTGCGCTCGGCCGGCGTGGAGCAGCTCATGTACATCAAGGAGGACCTCATCCTGCCGCACTACCACACCTTCTACGACTTCATCGTAGCCAAGGCCCGGGGCAAGAGCGGGCCGCTCTTCAGCTTCGATGTGCACGAAGACGTGCGGCTGCTCAGCGACGCCACCATGGAGAAGGACGAGTCGCACGCCGGCAAGGTGGTGCTGAGGAGCTGGTACGAGAAGAACAAGCACATCTTCCCCGCCAGCCGCTGGGAGCCCTACGACCCGGAGAAGAAGTGGGACAAGTACACCATCCGGTGATGGCCACAGCACCACCCGCGAGGGGGGTGGGGTGACTCCCCAGAATAGGAAAGTGGGGGAGATATAGTCAGAACTCTGGGCCCTATCATTTCTAACTTAGTTTGATGACCCCCATGTCTTTCCTGAAATTGAATAAAGACAGGGTTTGCATCATCCAAATTTGGTCATCCTGCTGTCGTTGACGTTATGAATTTGATTGGTTGGTTTTCGTGTTGCTGTGTGGATTCCTTGCATCGCTCTGCTGAGCTATACTGAAACCATGACTGGCACACAGTGTGCCAGAAATTAGAATGAGAGGCACATTCTGGACATAGGGGCTGTGAGCATCAACTTTGAAGCTAGACTGACTGAATGTGCTTCCCTGCTCATTATACTTGCTGTGGAAAGCTTATTGAAACTGTGTCCTCACCTGTAAAAGGAAATCACAAAAGCACCTACCTCATAAGATCGATGTGAGGATTAAATGAGTTAATATTGGTAAAGAATTTAGAATTCATTACCACCCTGCTCCCTGACTCGGTTGTTTAGTCCCAGAGCTAGTGAGGGTAAGCTACATAATCAGTATTACTGATTTTCCTTTTACAAAAAGAGCCAATGTGGCTCCACGTGGCACTGTTAACAGATGTCAGATTCATTAAAATGTTTGCATTTTATTCACTAACCTTGTGTTAGTTTTGATTTTAAAAAATGTGCTAAAATATTATTTTTATTAGTAACCATTGGGGGCCACCTTCCCCTACGTGTTAACACCCAAGGCAGGTGCCTCACTCACCATACCCTCGTCCTGGCCCTGAATGTAGGAGGCAAACTTTTTCAAGTCCTTGACTCGGCCATCAACCTTGGCCCCTCTAGAGATGTGGGTCCCATCCCTGGCTGTTCCTTAGGGTCACTAGGGAAGTTTTTAAACTCTCCAATTCCCAGGCCACACCAGAGCTAGGTCCCCCAGGGGTGGGATGTAGACATCAGTATGTTTTGAAGTTCCGTATGCATTCAATCTGCAGTCGGATTGAAGAACAAATACTCCGGGGTTGTCTTCTTTCCACCTTACTAATCCCTCTGCCTGAGTTTCCATGCAACAAGCACCTGAGCCTGGGCCCAGGACAGGATTCCCCCCCCCCCCGCCCCCAAATCACTCCAATGAGATGTGAAATAGATCATTCTTATCCAAAGTGAGATCCTTGGACCAGCTGCATCAGCACTTGGGAACTTGTTAGAAAAATCAGAATCACAGGCCCTGCTCCAGACCTTCTGAATTGGAAGGTGTAACCCAACAAGATCCTCAGATGATACACATGTGCACTAAGATTTAAGGAACCTGCCCTCCCAACACAGCAAGTTAGGCCTGAAACTTGGGGGGAGCTAAGAGTAGGAACACAGCACTTTGGTTGCATGTCCAAGCCATATTCCACATTCCAGCTTTAGTATATTACAGAAGTTGGTATGCTGACCATAGTCCAACTCCATCATCTATTAATTGCCTTCATATTACTCAGACTTAGGTTCCACTGCTCATTACAAATAACCCAAAGTAACTATGGCTTGAGCTCATGTCTGTGCCTCAAAGAAGTCTAGAGGTGAGTATGCCATGGCATCAAGGACCCACACTACTTGTCTCTTGCCATTTCATCGTATGTGGTCTCCATATGTCTGGTTAGCCCATAATCCAAGATAGCAGCTGCATCTCTAACCATTGCATCCACATCCCAGAAAGCAGAAAGAAGGTAAAGAGAGAAAGGAAGTCCAAAAGGCTCGAAACAGCTGTCTCTTAACAATAAGTCCTGTAAAGTGATGAAGAATGCCTTGATGTAGATCCCACTTCCCAGAACTTGGTTACCTGGCCACACTTAGCTTCAAGGGAAGCTGGAAGATGTAGTCTTTATTATGGGAAACTAAGTCTATTACTATGGAAAAATAAATGGAGGGCAGAAATCAGGGGATCAGTGCAGTTTCTGAAGTAGTGTATTCCTTTTGCCACCAAAATATCCCCCATATTCAGCACACTCACCCTTAATGCAAGGGAGATCATCACAAGTTCCCCAGTAGTTAGTTTTAGCTTGAGTCAATCTCTGGGTGGTGGATAGGTCTCTCCTTCAAGTCTTAGTGTGGTTTTTATTCACCCAGCTACTTGTAAACTAAAGGACAAGTCATCTACCCTCTCACATACCTATAATGCAATAGTAGAACAAATAAATAAAATCATTAGGAAAAGGAGATGCAAAACACAGTAATAGCCAGTTCTCCGGCCATTATCAACTCCTACTGGGAGATATGACAAAGACTCCCTGCCTCAAAAGTATCCCTGCATTTGGAAGCCCTAGATGTACTGTCTGGAAAGAACTAGCTGGTCATCCTGCTATCCCTCCCCCCCCATCCTTTGCCTACTCCCCTGCCTTTGTCCTCCTAGTTCTCCGTGACCATATCCAAACCTCACTTTGCAAGGCTGCTGATCATTTGCGTTTTCTACCTGCTGATGCAGATCTAGGGACCAGACATGGCTCCATCAAGGATGACTGCAGCCCCAGCCAACAACTCAACTCATCTCATGAAAGATCCCAAGCTGTATGTGATTAATACATTTGTATTAACTGATACATACTTCACATACCATAAACTACCCCTAAAGTTCAATGACTGCTGTCATACTCACAGAGTTGTGCAAACATTACCACAATCTAATTTTGGAGCATTTTTATCACTCCAAAAATAAACCCTGTAACCATCACCAGACATTACCCATTCCACCCATCCTCTTCCCTAGCTCTAAGAAACCTCTAATTGTTTTCTGTTTCTTTATGTTTACCTATTCTAAACATTTCATATCCATGGAAGCATATGTGGCCTTTTGTGTCAGGTTCCTATCACTTAGCATATTTTCAAGGTTTAGCATGTGGTAAGCATGTATCAGTATTTCATTCCCTTTTATGACCAAATGATATTTCAAAGGATATATCACATTTTGTTCAACCATCTATTCATTAGTGGAAGGGCATTTAATTTGTTTCCACTTTTTGGCTTTTATGAGTAATGGTCCTAATGAACATTTGTGTATAAGATTTTATGTGGACATGTGTTTTCATGTATCTTTAGTGTGTATACCTAGGACTGAAATTTTTGAATTATATAATAACTCTATGCAAAACAGAATTGACAGGCTACTTTCCAAAGCAGCTGCACTATTTTATATTCCCAGCACTAGGATATGAGGGTTTCAAATTCTTTGATTCCTCATCAACTCTTAACTATTATCCATCTTTTTTATTATAACCACACTTGTGGATGTGAAGTGGTATCTCATCATGGTTACGATATGCATTTCCCTGATGGTTATTAAAGTTGAATACCTTTTCATGTGCTTATTGTATATGTTTATTCTGATCTTTTTATTTATTTATTTAATCTTGTCTTTGAGACATAAGAGCTCTTTATATATTATAGATTATATAATAATTAAAAAATATTGATTTACAGGTACATTCTCCCCTTCCTTTTTATTTCCTGGATGGAATTAATGCCTGCTGGTATTATTTTTAAAAGTTTTACATTTTAATGTAGCTTAACATATCATTTTTTTCTTTTATTGCTTGTTCTGTTGATGTCATATCTAAGAAACTACTGCCTAGCCCAAGTCATAAAGGTTTACTCCTGTTTTCCTCTAAGAGTTTTACCTCTTACATCTGTCTTTGATTTACTTTGAGTTAATTTTTGTATATGGTGTGTGGTAAGGGTCTAACTTCATTCTTTTGCATGTGGCTATCTTTTGTTGAAAAGATTATTCTTTCCCCTTTGTATGGTCCTAGTTCCCTTGTCAAGTCATTTGACCATAAACAAATGGGTTTATTTCTGGACTTTCATCTTTATTCCATTGGTCTCTCTATATGTATATCTTTATGCCAGTACTTCACTATCTTGATTAGTGGTGCTTTGTAGTTAAGTTTTGAAATAGAGAAGTATGGCTTACAACTTTGTTCTTTTTCAAAGCAATAAATTCTCAGTTTTTAGTTTATTTGAGAATGTCTTTATTTCACCTTCAGTTTTAAAATTAAAATAGCTTTGCTAGACATAAGATTCTTGATTCGCAGGTTTCGACTTTTTTCTCACCACTTTGAAGATGGCCACTGGCCTCCAAATTATTTAATGAGGATTCAGCTTATTGGAGATTAAGTCAGTTAGCCTTATTAGGATTCTTATGCATATGATGAATCAGTTTTCCTCTTGAGGCTTTTGAGGTTGTCACCTTATTATTTGTTTTCAACATTTTGACTGTAATCTATCTAGGAATGGCTATGTTTTTAATCTTACTTAGAATTAAGTGATTTCGTTAGATCTATAACTAATCTTTTTAAGGAATTTGGGAAGTTTTCAGCCCTTATTTCTTTGAACATTTTTTTTCCGTTTCTCTTTCCATCTGGTAATTATAGATAGATAGATAGATAGATAGATAGATAGATAGATAGATAGATAGATAGATTTGTTTTAATGGTGTCCCATAATTTTTCTGAGGCTTAGTTACTTTCTTTTTAATTTTTTTCTCTTTTTTCACCTTTCATAATCTTTTTTGATCCATCTTCAAGTTTGCTTATTCTCTCTTTTACCAGCTCAAATCTACTATTGAGTCTCTCCAGTGAATTTTCCACTTTAGCTATACTTTTCAACCCTAGATTTTTATCCAGTTCTACTTTATAACTTCTATATTTTTATTTATATGTTATATTTAATGAGGCATTGTCATACATTCATTTAGTTCTTTAGTTATGGTCTGCTTTAGTTTTTTGAACATATTTGTAATAGTTTTTGTTATGACTCAACATCTACACACTTTGGAGGCAGTTTCTGTTGTTTTGTAAGATAGATAACTAGAAAGTGGCTCCCCTAGGGAAAAAGGATAATGGTGGGGCCCCACAACCGCATCTCACCTTAATCTTATCTCAGTGATTGCTCACACCTGGGGAGGAGGGCACACCTTCCAATCTACCAATCAGAACTTAGTGTGCTAACTACAATAGGATGGGGAAGACTCTCTAGCCTAGCAACAGATACAAGAGTCTTCAAAGCACTCCTTTGAAGAACAGCCTTAAGGCTAATTATCATGTCACTAGCATAAATTTACATTAAAGTTCATACCTCACACTGGACTTTCAGAGAGGCTTATGGGAGGTCCACATGTACAATAAGACTCTGGTTCCAATATGACATCTGAACCATGAGGTAGGCCTGATCCAGATAGTAAAAAATATGATCAGCCATAGCCCAGGCCTTTTTGCCTGCTTCCTGTGGCAATGGGTTCTGTTTTCTGTCTATGGCAAAAATATCTTGCTCTGTAAAGCTTCTCACTCTGTAAGTCTATTTTTCTCTTCCTCATTAAACTTTGTTTCATGCTTATCTTACTTAGGAGTGTCTGGTCATTTTTTAACAAAGAGTACCCCAAGAACCAAGGACACAGACAGCTCCCTGAATGGGAATGGGGCAACTCCCAGCTCAAATGCCATAGCTTCCTATAGTTCTTATGGTGTTGGTATTTATGCACATTTGTTGAACATATGCTTCTCAACTTATTTTAAGTACTTTGGTGGGGGGTTTGGTTTGTTTGTTTTTTTGAGACAGTCTCACTATCTTACCCTCAGTAGAGTGCTGTGGTGTCACAACTCACAGCAATCTCAAACTCTTAGGCTTAAGTGATTCTCTTGCCTCAGCCTCCCAAATAGCTGGGACTACAAGCATCCGCCACGATGCCGGGCTATTTTTTTGTTGCAGTTATCATTGTTTAGCTGGCCTGGGCTGGGTTCTAACTCTGTCTCCTGTGTGTATGTGGCCGGTACCCTACCCATTAAGCTATTTCCACCATGTTGTAAGTACTTTAATCGGTCTCCACAGAGTTTGACTGATCAGGTTTTGATAATAATTCCTATCAGTTTAATAGATGTTCCTCTGGGTCAGAGCTTTGGCCAAGTTCCTCACATTGCCTTTCTGCCCCAAGATATGTTTTTAAGTAGGAAAAAAAAGAAACAAGTGCAAGATGAAAACAATATGCAGTATAAGCCACCACTTAGGTAAAAGAGGGAAAAGAGAATTACACATGTATTTGCTCGTCTACATTATACTTAGACTATTTCTGAAAGACAAGATTCTAGGAATCATTGTTTGACATGGGGATATCAACAGGATGGCAAAAAGGAGCAGGGAAGAGACTTTTCACAGTGTATCAGGTTATACTTTTTGAATTGTGGAGCATATAAATGTGTCACCTATTACAATATAAAACTAAAATTAAAATTTGAGTTATTTTTTTTAATTGAAGATATATCCTAAGTGACAAGAGCCTGATGTTCAGGGAAGAGATTGAGAATGTCAATATATGTTGGCAGATTATTTAGAATATTTTTGATTATTTTTTAAATAGACAAACAGAAGAGTAATTAATAAAATAAAATGGAACCAAACCATTTATATTAATATTTAAAGAAAGAGACCTTCCCAACTGTCAGGTCAGTGCTAATGTCTAATGTGTCCACTCAGCCGTTTGTTCCCCTGGAGCCAAAAGACCCTAAGTCCGTAAGGCTATAAATTTTTTTTTTCAATTTCCATGACAAAATGGAATGGAATGGAATTCATCATATTCCATGATGAATACCTGATAGAATTTTAAATTAAACATTTTGCAAAGGCGTCAAGGTAAGAGTTTTGATCCCTTTCCTTTCAGAAAGCTCTCTGACTCCTGAGAGTTTGCTTACATGCTCCCCAGGAGACTTCAAAGTCATACCAGGAAATAGGGGTACAGTGATGCAATGTGAACTTGTACCTGCCTGTCAAAAGGTAGGGTTTATTTCTTTGCCCCCTTTAGTGGGCCATGTGATTTCTTTGACCAATGGGATGTCGAGCTTGTGCTTATGGATGTAGCTTTTAATTGGCCAGTCAGCTGTCAATTCCTACCTCTTGGAATACTTGCTCTCCACTCGCACTGGCTTAAAACTAACCACCTTGCTATGAAAAGGCCAGCTATACCAAGAGACCATGCATAGAAGCTTCAACCCAAACTGAACCCACAGCGAGTGCCAACTACCAGCCAGCCACATAAATGTGGCATCTGGGATGTTCAAGCCCAGACAAGCTACCAGAGTACTCCAATCCCAGCCAACACATGCACAGCAGAAGAACCACCAGGCTAAGCCCAAAAGACCTATGCAATCATAAGAAGGAATAAAATAATTGCTGAATGTCACTTTAAGCTCCTAAGTTTTGGAGTGTTTTGTTACAAAGCAATAGGTAACTGAATATTCTCCAAAAAGAGTAATTTATATTCTCATCAGCACTGTATAAAAGTGTTTCTTTCCCCAAATCCTTGCCCATACCTGACATTTTTTTTCAATCTTTATAATATGATAGGTGAAGACTACATTCCAATATTGAGTTTCTTTAGTTGCTAGTGAGAGTGAATATTTTCCCTCATTTCATGGTTACATGTAGTTGATCAGTGTACTGCCTGTCCTCTGCTTGCCTTCTTTTCTATTTCTTTTGAGTTCTTTATAAATTGTTCATTTTCCTTTGCTCTTTCATATTGTAACGTGTTATACAGTGGTTTATTCATGTTTCACTTTATCTGTGACTTTATGGACATACTGAAGTTTTTTAGTTTTACACAAGTAAATCCAGCTATCGTTTTATGCTTTCTGCTAGAACCCCACCTACTAGACTTTTACTCAACATCCTAGCTACACTTTGAATTATCACTTACACGTTATCTTTGCTAATGGCTTCCTTGGTCAGAGCCCATAAGCTGTTCTCGTGTTTTCTGCCAGTGATACTCTGTAGGAAGGGGCAACTGCACTGGCCTCACATGTTTTCATTCCGTCTGTCTCCCCTGCATCTGCAGCCCCCTCAATACCTTGCACCTTGACCTCACAGTTCTTTGACCTCTTTAACTCCAGTGATTTGAGTTTCCTCTCTGTTTTCACCATTTAAGAGCCCAAGCCCTGGACTAGTCCTCAGAAGACCAACCTCACAGAGGCTGTTGGCCTCACCTCCTGATACCTAATAGCTAGCAAGCTGCACATTACATAAATCTCTATCCAAATCTCTGGGGACCTGATCAGAAAAGTGGGTTCTGTCCCAACAGTGGAAAAGAGATTCATACAGCCTCATTCTGGTTAGAAGAAGTAAACCCAGGATGCCAGCGGACTTTGTTCTTAGAGATGTCATACCCAGCCTGCAAATTTGAAGACAGATGTTCTTTGTTATTCTACAAAAACATAAGGCTTTTTACACATCCTCCATTCTTCTTTGGATTAAGTTGCTATGGCATCATCTCACTTCTCCTAATGAGCCATGTCTAACATCTGTGCAGCTACAAAGGGGACACGCTCATTTGTGGGCTTATGGAGCTTAAACAACATCAAAGCTGCCAGGGACTCGCTACTCCATACAGGAGAAAGAGGAGCTGGACTTGTTGGTGTGCCAAGTAGGTCAATTCACAGAACAAGAGAAATTAGTGAAGCAATAGATATTCAGGGGAAAAAAAATTCTAACCTGACTGTCCTGGAATATGGTTTAACCTAGACTCTTTTGCATTCTCTAGAGCTTAAATATAATTGTAAACTGATGTTTATAAGGTTTTATTTTTCATATCATAAATCTTGTATGTGCCTATTGTAGAGAATTTTTAAAATACAGAAAAAGAAATAAATCACTTATAATCCTTGACTTAGGCAAAAGTACTGTTATTATTTTTTTCCTTATGGTCATTTTTGTCCTAGGAATGTGTGTACATAGACTTGATATATATTTTTGCCATTAACCTGTATATGTAATTTTATAAACTTTTTAAAAAATTACCATTATATTGATCTATTAAACTGCAAAATCTCATTCATACCATCCCTTCCTTTTCCCTATCAGCCACCTTGAATGCCTCTAAATACCTAAATGCCACCACTACTTATAAAGACAGCTTGGCCTCTGGCTCTCCATCTTGAGCAGCCCTCAAACAGAAAGAAATCAGGACACTAAGGTCCTCTAAAACCAAATTATCGATCCCCCGGAGCCTAAAAGGGGAGAATGAAACGACACTCAAACTGTGCCTTTGTATAACTTTGAATGAGTGTGTTCGATGAGGCAGTAAGTAGAGCTGATTCTGGGCTTTACCCCTGGGCCAAATAAGGTGGCATGAGATAAGTTCCTTTCATGTTTCTATGGATGTCCAGGACCCAGGAGCTGGAACTGCTTAATAAGCCAGTGAAAAGCAATCTCTTCTTTCAGGTCAATCTTATGGCTGGGGCCACTGAATGGGTCTTCTTTCTCTAATGACCCAGTTGGGTTTACACTGAAAAAAGCTGTTTGTGGAGAGAAAAAGGAATGGGCCCAGAATAGCCAACACTCTGTGCACAGGAACCTGCCCACTTGGAATCAAGTGGGCAGACCAAATGAGGAAACGGCAACCTACTGGGTAGACTTCCCCGAGAGTCTGTACTTCCCTGGCCCTGCCCACCTGGTAGAGATCATGCCTCCTGAGGAGTCTTCTCCACAATTGCATCCCCAGGGCCCTACTAGCCCTGGTCTTCAACCTTCAGACTTAAGAAATGTAAATAATTAACAAAGAGATAAGGGTATTTGTTTGGCTTGAGGATTAGTTTTGTTTTTAAAGATAGATACAATTTTCAAGACAGCACTTTTTCTTTCTTTTTTTTTTTTTTTTTTGAGATAGAGTGTTACTATGTCACCCTCAGTAGAGGGGGTGGCATTACAGCTCACAGCAACCTCCAACTCTTGGGCTTAAGCGATTCTCTTGCCTCAACCTCCCAAGTAGCTGGAACTACAGGTTCCTGCCACAATGCCCAGCAAATTTTTTGTTGCAGTGTCATTGTTGCTTAGCTGGCCCAGGCTGGGTTTGAACCCACCAGCCTCGGTGTATGTGGCTGGCACTGTAACCACGGTACTACAGGTGTTGAGCCAAGACAGCACATTTCTGACTATATCAACCTTCTAATGCCACTGACAAAATCTGATGCTCAAGGTTATGAAGTGACAGAGTTAATGATAAAGACTTTGATCTTCCAAACCCTCTTCTGTCTTTGCAAAATTGTTCTCCTGCTAAGCTACCTCCCTGGTGCCAAATATTAACTAGGTCAGACAGATCATTCTGATCTGTGTTACTTCAGTAGAGATTCAAATCTCCACCACCACCACCTTCAGACCAAAGTCCAAAGAAGCCAAGATTCAACTTCAAGTAGCTAGCAATTTACAGAAAAAGAAATCAGATCAAACTTTAGTCAGATCAGATCAAACTGCGATTTGTGTGTGTTTGTGTTTCTTCTTTTCCTTTCTCATTTTATACAGTTTCACATTATGAAAATATCTGTTGCAAATCAGATCAAGTTCTGTGTTTGAAAGAGGCACCAAAATTCATGTTTGGGGGAAGCAGGCAATGTTGAGACAGGCCACGGCTCTTAAACTTTGGTGAGCACGAGTCTCTTCAAATCAACCAACCTTCCAGTTCCCATCCCAAAGGCTCCCTCCAGGAGGTTCTACTGCAACTAAGTTTGGCCCAGCCTTTCTGCCCAATTTACTGGGCAAATAAGAGCAGAAAACTTGGCCCTTAGCTGCCTGTTAGCCTCAGTGAGGATGAAGAGGGGGGTGAAAGGTGAAGAAGTGAGGGTGGTAAGCATCAGTCCATGTGTTTAAGAGGGTTGAGAAGGGGAGGAGAGAGATTGAACAATAGCTAGTGGTGAATGCTGGGGGTTGGATATTGCAAACCTTTTTTTTTCAGTTTCAAAGAATGGAAAGCTTTGAGTGTCACATGTTGCTTAACAATAAGGATATGTTCTGATAATTTTGCCAGAGCGTATCGTACAGCCTACAGCACACCTGGGCTATGTGGTATAGCCTATTGTTCCAGGGCTACATACTGCACGGCTTGTTACTCTACTGAGTATCGTGGATTATAACACAGTGTAAGTCTTCGCGTATATAAACGTATCTGAACATAGAAGAGATACAGTAAAAATATGGCATATAAGGTAAAAAAAAAAAAAAAAAAAAAAAGGTGCACCTGTACAGGGAACTCATCATAATGGAGTTTGTGGACTGGAAGTTGCTCTGGATGAGTCAGTGAGTAAAAAGTGAATGCGAAGGCCTCAGGCATGACTATACACAGGCTACAATAAACTTAGTCTTTTAAAAAAAGTAATCAAGCTATGAGATAACAACTGCTGTGATATCACTAGCCCATAGGAAGTTTTCAGGACCATTATAATCTTATGGGACCTCTGTCATATACGTAGTCTGTCATTAACCATTATGTGGTGCATAACTATATTTGTATGCTGAGATGAAAGGGCCAAAAGTGAGGGAAGGGTTGACAGGAAAGTAGAGGATGCCTGATGGAGCCAGTTTCCAGAGGAGGTGAGCCAAGTCAAGGTCCAGTGCACCTTCTGGAAAGACAGACCAGTGTTGCCAAGGAGGAAGGGCGCTTCATCTTTTGAAGCAGAAGGCAAGCTGAATAGGAACATTTGAGGTAAGAGAAAGTAGACAGATGGTATCATCTACATTTTCTACACCAGTGCTGCTCGGTAGTTTGGCCTTATGTGAAGTGCTGACCTTGGCAAATGGTATTTACAGAGCAAATGTATATCAAGGAACTCTGGTTGTCAGAGCCCAGATGATACTGGAGTCTAGAGGGAAGTGATCTCTAGATGCTCGAGAGAAATTGCTCCATCTTCTCACTCAAACAGGGACAATAGGAATCCTAACCAGCCCTGTGGCTGAGGTCCAGCCCTCTTATTAAAAACATCCCGAGATGTTAGACTGTAAATGACTTGAGGCCAATGACTCAGCAACCCAGTAGACACTTCCTCACAAACACTAGGCAGTGTTAAAGAGAATAGTGTTTTGGATGTTTATTGTGAGTTATATAAAAGTTGCATTATTATGTGAATGTATATTTTTCTTCCAGAAAATTCAGAAAATATAGATAAGTAGAAAGAGAAAAAAAGTCACTCATAGTCCTACCAGGCAGACTCTGATGCTGTATTGATTAAGGTCCATGAGGGTCCCAACTACTCCTGGCTCCAAGCATACACACCCTCAGAGGCAGAGCTGGCCTCCGTTGGCCAACAGGGTATATCAAAAGTGACAGCAGGTAACTTCTGAAGCAGCTGCCCCCTCTAAGGGGTTTCTCAATAGTAGGGCTACTAACACTTTGGACCAGATAATTCTTTATTGTAGGGGCGCTGTTCTGGGCATCATAAGACTGTTCAGCAACATCCCTGACCTCTACCCATCAGATGCCAGAAGCATCCCCTGCTTAGTTGTAAACATAATAAATGTCTCCAGATTTTGCCACATGTCCTCAGGGTGAAGGGACAAAAGGTTTCCCCATGAGCTGTCTAGCCGCTGAGCCATGGGACAGGCAAATAGTACTGTGGAGCAAGCTTCCTGGAGAGGTGCCGAGGATATCCAGGCGGCGGCTGGGACTAGCTGCCACCGTCATGTGGGAGCCTCCCAGGAAGTGTCAAGTCTCTGGATGACTGCAGGCATGGCCACAAACTGAGGGCAAGTCTGTGGGAGACCCCATGCTGCTCCCAAATTCCTGACTCACAGAAACCACGAGAGATAATAAATAGCCATTATATTTTATAAGCCACTAAATTTGGAGGTAATTTGCTTAATTGACTTCTTCGTTGAGTAATTACTCTTGATACTTAAAGTATATTACCTTCTCCAGTATGTCAATATTTAGCATAGTTATAGTCAGAATGTGCATACCTCCTATGTATTTTTCAGTAAAATATTATACTGTCCTATATTTCAAAATAGACTTCATAATTGTAAGTTTAATGTTGGCATGATATTCCATGATCCTCATGTCCCATAATTTACTAAACAATTTTCTTATTATTGGACATCTGGTTCACATGAATCAGACTTTTAACAAGATATGACTTCTGAGAAGATTTAGAATAATGTCAACAGATGGCTTGTGAAAGTGATTTTGATAATATGGTACATCTATTTGTGATTCTGTAGTAAATAAAATGTAATTAAGTATAGCTCCCAAATTCGATAGTGCTGTGGGCATTACATATATAAATAGACGTTCAGGTACCTAGGGTGATATATGAAAATCAAAAGGATGACATAAATTAGATGTAGGTGAGAGGAAAAAGGGAAAATGAACATAGAATCATAAAATGGAGCCAGATACACAGATAGAGATTTTAGTCACATTACTCAATGACTTGTTAGAATTTCTATGCTTTGAGAGTTTAAGATTTGACTGAATCTATTTAATCTTCTATTTAATCTTGAAATATTAGTATTTGAGCATGTTCTCATCTTGTTTTACATTACTACCCTTTATCAGTTCCTCCATAAGATATTTTTTAAAAAACAGAATCTTACTCTTTCATGCTGGGTAGAGTGCCCTGGCGTCACAGCTCACAGAAACCTCAAACTCTTGGCTCCGACGATCCTCTTGCCTCAGCCTCCTAAGTAACTGAGACTACAGATGCCCGCCACAATGCCAAGCTAGATATTATATTTTTAGTAGAAACAGGGTCTCACTCTTGCTCAGGCTGGTCTCAAACTCTGGAGCTCAAGCAATCCACTCTCCTCAGCCTCCCAGAGTGCTCCCACGATTACAAGCGTGAGCCACAGATCCTGGTCTTCTCCCTAAGAATATTTTAAATTCATGTTCCTAGATTAAAGCAAAACTTTTTGGGATATAAGGCAGGAAGGAAAAGGGAGTGCAGTAAGACATTTCCCTCAGCTACAGAAAAAAAGGGGGGAACCTCAGGGGTAGATTTTGACTTTGGGACTGGTAAAAGTATATGAAACACCTTGAAGAGGAATAGGAAATAAAAGTGGGGGGAGTCCCACAGAAGCTTTACAAAACCTTTCAGGCTCACACAAAGCCTGAAAGCCCCACTCTGCCTTGCTCCTCCCCCCACCTCAGTGGTAGTAGAGATCAAGAAACCTCCTGGGAGCTACAGGGTCTCCCTTAAAGCTTGGCGCCAAAGTCTACCACAGACAGAAAAGAATATCTCAGCGTCTGGCTCACTCACACAAACATCAACCAATGACAGGGAGAACAATGATGTAACCCATTCAAGGCTTTTCCAACTCAAGCAAACAGAGTGTGGCTGATTCACACTTGCAAGTACCACAGCCATCACTGGGAGTGGGCTGGGGTCCTAACTAAATACTGTCAGGAGGAGCTGAAGACAGCAGGTCAAAGGTAACCTGAGAGGTCCACTAATCTCCTAGAACAACCCATAGGCAACCCAGAACCAGCATTCTTCTTTCTAACAGTCAGGGTCTCAGCAATAGGCCCATTAGTCAGCCCTAAAACCCTTGGCTCTCAATTAAGAGGCTGGATTAGAAGAAAGCAGTGAAAAGAACTTTGGAAATATGAAAAATCAAAGTGAAAGTTTACCTCATAAAGAAAGCAATAACTTCTTACCAATGGATACCAACCTAAATGAAAAGATTAAAATGACAGATGAGGATCAGCACCTGTAGCTCAGCAGCTAAGGTGCCAGCCACATACACCAGAGGTGGTGGGTTTGAACCCGGCCCAGGCCTGCCAAACAACAATGACAACTACAGCAACAAAATAAATGGGCATTGTGGTGGGGACCTATAGTCCCAGCTACTTGGGAGGCTGAGGCAAGAGAACCACTTAAGCCCAAGAGTTTGAGGTTGCTGTGAGCTGTGACGCCCTGGCACTCTACGAAGGGCAACATAGTGAGACTCTGTTTCAAAAAAATTTTTAAAATTACAGATGAAGAATTTCAAACATGAGTTGTAAGGAAGCTCATTGAAATACAAAGGAAAATAGAAACCCAACACAAAGAAGCCACAAAGACAAAGCAGAAAATGAGCAAAACATCACTAAAGAAATTGAAGTACTAAAGAAAACCTAAGCAGCATGGTGACTCACACTTATAATCTTAGCACTTTGGAAAGCTGAGTTGTGTGGATTGCTTGAGCTCAAAAGTTTGAGACCAGCCTGAGCAACAGTAAAACCCCATCTGTACTAATAATAAAAAATCCAGTTGGGCACTGTCACGAACACCTGTAGTCCCAACTACTTGGGTGGCTGAGGCAAGAGGATCTCTTAAGCCCAAGAGTTTGAGGTTGCTATGAATTGTGATGCCTTGGCACTCTACCCAGGGAGGCAGGATGAACCTCTCTCTCAAAAAAGAAAGAAAAGGAAAGAAACAGAACAGAAAAGAAAATAAAAGAAAAGTAAGGAAAAACCAAGCAGAAGTTCTTGAAATGAAAATTTCATTCAAGGAATTACAAAGCACAGTGGAAAGCCTTAAGAATAGACTTGATCAGGCAGAAGAAAGAATCTCAGAGCTTGAAAATAATACCTTTGTGCTAAACAAGTCAGTCAAAGAGAAATAACAGAGAAACAAGAGGAACAAACAAGGCCCACAAGAAATGTGAGACTAGGCAAAGGGGCCAAACATTTTATAGGCTTCCCTAAGGGCAAAGAAGAAAATACACAGGGGTTGGATGATTTACTTGAGAGAATTATTGAGGAAAATTTCCCTAGCCTAGTTAGAAATCTAGATATCAGCTCAGCGCCTGTGGCTCAAGTGGCTAAGGCACCAGCCATGTACACCTGAGCTGGCGGGTTCAAATCCAGCCCGGCCTGCCAAACAACAATGACAGCTGCAACCAAAAAAATGGCTGGACGTTGTGGCGGGTGCCTGTAGTCCCAGCTGCTTGGGAGATGGAGGCAGGAGATTCATTTGAGCCCAGGAATTGGAGGTTGCTGTAAGCTGTGATGCCAAGGCACTCTATGCAGGGTGACAGCTTGAGGCTCCGTCAAAAAAAAAAAAAGAAAGAAAGAAATCTACATATCCAGGTACAAGAAGTACACAGGACTCCTAGGAAATTCATTGTAAAGATGAAGTTACCACAACACATAATCATTAGGCTGGCCAAAGTAAACATGAAAGAGTTACTCCTGTAAGCAGAAAGGTGAAAGCATCAGGTAACTTACAAAGGAAATCTAATCAGGCTAACTGCAGATTCAAACCAGAAAGGATGAGGCATCCTTCCTCAGCCTTCTAAAATAGAATAATGGTCAGCCTAGAATTTTGTATCCTGCAAAACTAAGTTTCTTATACAAGGGATAAATAAAGACATTCTCAGATGAGCAATCACTTAGGGAATTTGCAAAGATGACCTGATCTTCATGAAGTACTCAGACCTATATTACGTGTATATCAGCACAATAGACACTCCCTAGTGTAAAACCATCCATAAGCTAAAGTGAAGAGCCCCGATACCACAATGGCTCTAGAGGTAAAACAAAGTAATAAAGGTCTATCCAATAGGATGAATGGAAATCCACTACATATCAAAGTTTTCAATAAATGTGAATGGCTTGAACTCTCCACTGAAGAGACATAGGATGACTGAACGCACAAAAGAATACAAATATCTTCTGTTTCCAGGAAATACATCTAACCCATTTAGACTCAAGGGGAAAAGATGAGAAACAATATTCCACACAATTGGAAACAAAAAGCAATCTGGTGTAGTCACTCTCATGTCAGATAACACTGACTTCACATCAATAAAAGTAAAGAAAAACAAAGATGGTCCCTATAAAATGGTGGAGGGAACAAGAAGACTTAACAATCCTAAGTATTTATGCATCGAACAGAGGAGCACCCAGATTCATAATGCAAATTCTACCTGATCTAAACAAAATGACAATAACAGCATCTTAATTGCCAGAGACTTCAACACTCCACTGACAGGACTTCAAAGATCCTACAAACAGAAAATAAGCAGAGAAATTATGTAATTATACAAAACTCTAGAACAAATGGACCTTACAGATATTTACAGAACATTCTACCCCCAAACTATCTAATATACTTTTTTCTCATTAGCTCATGGAACATTCTCTAAGATTGATCACATCCTGGATCATAAGAGATGTTTCAACAAATTTCAAAAAATAGAAATAATACCATGTTTCTTCTTCATGGAATAAATTAGAAGTCATTTCCAACAGAAATTCTCATTATTCACAAAGACATGGAAACTAAATGACTTATTGCTGAATGACAGTTGGGTCAATCGAGAAATAAAGATGAACATCAAAAGATTCTTAAAACTAAATGATAATGAGGACACAAGTTATCAAAATCTCTGGCATACAGCAAAAGCTATCCTGAGAGGAAAACTCATAGCCTTAAATGCCTACATCCAAAAGATAGAAAAAAATCACAAAATAACAATGCAATAATCATCTCAGAAAACTGGAAAAGAAAGAGAAAAGCAATCCTAAATCAGCAGAAAAAAACAAATAACCAAGATCAAAGCAGAACTAAATGAAATTGAGAACAAAAGAACTATACAGGAGAAAAAAGTTGGTTCTTTGAAAACAGAAACAAAATTGGCAAGCCTTTTGATGGATTAACCAGAAACAGAAAAGAAAGAATTCTGATGAGCAAAATTAAAAATGAAAAAGGAGAAATCACAACTGATACCACAGAAATATAAAACATCATCTCAGAATACCATAAAAATCTCCATGCTTATAAACTTGAAAATATGAAGGAAACGGACAAATTCTTGAAAACATAGAACATCCCTAGGCTCAATCAGGAAGAAACGGAACTCCTGAACAGACCAATTTCAAGCATTGAAATTGAAACAGCAATAAAAAAACTTCCAACAAATAAGACAGCTTCACATCTGATTTTTTCCAAACCTACAAACAATTTATACCTACAGTGCAGAAATTACTTCATAACATTGAGATGGAAGGAATCCTCCCTAACATGTTCTATGAAGCAATTATTATCTGATACTAAACCTAGAAAAGGACACAACTGAAAAGAAAACTACAGACCAATATCCGTTATGAATATTGATGCAAAAATCCTCAATGAAATCTTATCAAACTGAATTCAGCTGCATATCAAAAAATAATTCGGCTCGGCGCCTGTGGCTCAACGGGCTAAGGCGACAGCCACGTACACCTGAGCTGGCGGGTTCGAATCCAGCCCCTGGGCCTGCCAAACAACAATGACAGCTGCAACCAAAAAATGGCCAGGCGTTGTGGCGGGTGCCTGTAGTCCCAGTGACTTGGGAGGCAGAGGCAAGAGACTTGCTTGAGCCCAGGAATTGGAGGTTGCTGTGAGCTGTGATGCCATAGCACTCTATCCAGGGTGACAGCTTGAGGCTCTGTCTCAAAAAAAAAAATAAAAAAAAAATAATAATTCATCACAAACAAGTGGGCTTCATACCAGACATGCAGGGATGGTTCAACATGTGCAAATTTATGTACATAATTCACCACATAATTAGATGCAAAACAAATACCATATGATCCTTTCAATAGATGCAGAAAAATTTCTTAAAATTCAGTACCTTTTTGATAAGAATGCTTAACAAAATAGGTACAGATGGGAAATACCTAAAAATCATAAAGGCCTTATACAATAAACCCTCAGCCAACATCATACTGAATGGGGAAAAATCGAAAGCACTCCTGCTTAGAAGAGGAAGCTGACAAGGTTGCCCACTTTCACCACTTATATTCAACATAGTGCTGGAAATACCAGCCACAGCAATCAGGCAAGAGAAGGAAATCAAGGGCATCCAAATGGGGAAAGATGTTAAACCCTCACTCTTTACCGATAATATGATCTTATACCTAGAAAACTCTAAAGATTCAACAAAGAGACTCCTGGAATTGATAAATAAATTCAGCAAAGTCTTCGGTTACAAAATCAATGTACACAAATCAGTAGCTTTCATATATGCCAACAACAGTCAATCTGAGAATCAAATCAAAGATACAATAACTTTCACAGCAGCAACAAAGAAAATGAAATACCTAGGAATATATTTAACTATGGAGGTAAAATACCTCCATCGGGAGAATTATGAACACTGAGGGAAGAAATCACAGAGGATATAAAGAGAAGGAAGAACATACCATGCTCATGGATCAGCAAAATCAACATTTTAAAAATGGCTATACTACTCAAAGTGATTTATAGATTCAACGCAACCCCCATTAAAATATTATCATTTTTAACAAATCTAGAAAAAAGAGTTGTATTTTCTTATGGAATCAGAAAAGGCCCTAAATAGCTAATGCAACTTCACGTAATAAGAACAAATTGGATGACATCCATCTTTTTACCAGACTTCAAGCTATACTACAAAGCTATAGTAACCAAAGCAGCATGGTACTGACACAAAAATAGGGACATAGATCTACGGATCAGAACAGAGAACCCAGAGATGAAATATTCTTCATATTCCCATCTGATCTTTGACAAAACAGACCAAAAAAAACACTGGGGAAAAGGATCCCTATTCAATAAATGGTGCTGGGGAAACTGCATAGCCACATTTATGTAAAAGACTAAAACAGGATCAGCATTTCTCACCACTCACAAAAATTAATTCATGATGGATAAAAGACTTAAACCAAAATCATGAAACTATAAGAATTCTAGAAGAAAATGTTGGGAAACCTTTATAGATGTATCAGCCTAGGGAAAGAATTTATGAAGGCCCCAAAAGCAATCAAAGCAACCACAAAAATAAATAAATGGGATCTGATCAAATTAAAAAGTTTCTGCACATTAAAGACACAATCGATAGAGTAAATAGACAGCCAACAGAATGGGAGGAAACATCTGTATGCATACATCTGATAAAGAGCTGATAACAAGAAGCTATGAAGAGCTCATACAAATCAGCAAGGAAAAATATTTTTAAAAATTAAAAAGTAGGCAAAAGACATGAATGAGAACTTTTCAAAAAAGATAGACTAATGGCCAAGAAACATGAAAAAATGCTCAATGTCTCTCATTATCAAGGAAATGTAAATCAAAACCACAATGAAATATCACCTAACTCCAGTTAGAATGGTTCTTATCAAAAAGTTCCAAAACAACAAGTGGTGGCATTTACTTGTTACCTAGAGAAAGTGTTACAGTATACAGTGTTGGTGGGACTGCAAACTAGTATAGCCACTATGGAAAACAGAACGAAGACACCTCAAAGGACTAAAGGTAGACATAGCATTTGATCCAGCAATCCCACTGCTAGGTATTTACCCAAAGGAAAAAAAGACATTTTATCAAAAAGACACTTCCACTTGAATGTTTCACAACATTCACAATTTTAAAATGCAGCACAATTCACAATTGCAAAATGCAGAAACAACCCAAGTGGCCAACAATATATGAGTGGATTAATAAAATGTAGCATATGTATACCATAGAGTACAATATATGAGTGGATTAATAAAATGTGGCATATGTATACCATAGAGTACTCCTCAGCCATTTAAAACATGGTGATCTAGCCCAAGTGCCCATCGACCCACAAATGGATTAATAAATTGTGGTACATGTACACCATGGAATACTATGCAGCCATAAAGAAAGATGGAGACTTTACCTCTTTCATGTTTACATGGATGGAGCTGAAACATATTCTTCTTAGCAAAGTATCTCAAGAATGGAAGAAAAAGTATCCAATGTACTCAGTCCTACTATGAAGCTAATCTATAGCTTTCATATGAAGGCTAAAACCAGTTATAGCACAAGAAATGGAGAAAGGGGCAAGGGGGGGGGAGGATGGGTGGAAGAAGGGTGATTGGTGGGATCACACTTATGGTGCATCTTACAAGGGTACCAGTGAAAATTACTAAATGTAGAATATAAATGTCTTCATATAGTGATTAAAAGGCCATGAAGGCTATGTTAAATAGTTCAATGAAAATATTTCAGATTGTATATAAAGTCAGCATATTGTGTCCCATGATTGCGCCAATGTACACAATTATGATTTAATAAAAATTTAAAAAATAAAAACATGATGATCTACTGTCTTTTGTAACACCCTGAATAGAACTAGAGACCATTATTCAAAGTGAAGTATCTCAAGAATGGGAAAACAAACACCAAACATGTACTCAATACAGTACTAAATTAGAACTAATTTATCAACACTTATATATACATATTGAAGTAAAACTCAGCAGAAATCAAGTAGCGTTAAGAGGGGAAAGGGGGTTGGGTAAATTCACACCTGACTGGCGCAATGCACACATTCTGGGTAAAGGGCACACTTACAAGTTTGACTTAAAAGTGTACAAAAGCAAATTATGTAGCCAAAACATGTGTGCCCATGTAATATTCTAAAATTGTAAGAAAAGAACTGTTGCTGTAGGTTGTGTTTTTATTAGGAAGGAATAAGAGATGCATAATGCTACTAATGCCTTGTGTCAGATACACTCTCTGAAGCTTTCATGACTACATCTTGGATCTTCAGGGCTAAAAGCTGTTCTTTTAGAAGGCCCAGAGTCACATCCCTTCCCACACTGTTTCCAGTCAACAATGGGACAAACGCCATCTCCTAGAATGTTCTATTTTAGCATCTGGAGTGACAAACTGCCTAACATTATTGGTACATGCTTGACTCCAGTAAGAACAAACATTGCTTCATTTTCCTACCTTCCCTTCTTTGATCCTGCTGTGACTATGTCTCACCTCGCACAGTAAGAGGGTACCATCTGCAAGAAAATGTTCATAGGCCACTTTTTTATTCTGAGACACACAGGGTCAGTTCACGCAACAGTACCAAATCCAAGTCTGCCTCTGTGCGGGGTAACAACACCTATGTCATCATAGGTCCTTTTAAATGTCTCTTAGTGGATGTTGCTGTAATAGAAAGTGCATACTTATTCCTCAGGCCTTTATCTGCTCTGTTTAGATGGCGGTTAGCCTCCATCGATATGTTAAAGAAGTGATGTAATTCTCCAGAACTCTTTCATCTCATAAAACCAGAACTCTGTACCCATGTAACACTAACCTCCCTCTCCTCAGCCCCTAAGCCTTGGCAACCCCCCCATCCCAGCTTCTTGTGCATTTGTGTTCTCAGTTACACATGGTGGCAGGAGTTGATTCAGATAAAATGTAAGATTCTCCCTTATTTCTCAGGTTGGCAATTTTATCAGCCTCGTTTCTCATGCAACTCAAAATTAAATATGTGGGCATGGCCCTCAGAAGACTTGTGTGGCTAATCTCCACTGGGTTGGGACTGTGAGCTCTGGTTGGTCCCTCTGCTGGGCAGAAAAAAGAGTAAGAGAAAAGTCAGTTGGAAATATGACACCTGGCTGGGTCCCATTCTTCCCACAACCTCACAGGCAGCATGCATTAAAAGCAAAGCTTCTCGCAAAGTCAGCAGCATGGTACATTTCCTTTGCTTTAGGAAAGGAACCAAATACAGAACAAATGAGGAACCTCATGCCTCTTTGGTGTTTCAATTTCCCAACTAGTGGGGTCTGCAAAGTCTACATCTTTTTAAAATCACATGTTCCTTATAGAGACAGAAGTAACATACCAGAAGGATCTGGACTGGTTTTAATGCAACAAGAATTCAAGTCCCAAACTGCACCATGAAAAGATAATTCCAAAGTTTTTTTTGGAAACTTCTCTACTCAGAAATCTGTTGTTACTTAATAGGGTAATGATTATGACTTTGATTCTAAAGATTCGAATCGAAACAGTAGATTGTAGGTAAAAACTTTCTTTTTACACTTAGAGCATTGGGCACAGCTGTGTCCAAAACATAATAGAATTTGGTTCTTTATTTGTGTTTGGAAAAGTGTTGTTGTGTTTTTGCGCATTACAGATTTCCACAGCTTCGTACGCAAAGCATAATCATTTCCAGACAAGATGCTGTCTCAGATGACTGCCTCGTTCTGAACGTGGCCGAATGTGGCCTTTGAATTGCTCAAGCAGCAAACTCAGAGCTTTCCTCACTGTGCCTTCCAGGCTTCCTGGTAACGTGGCAAAGAGAAATCATAACTATAAAAGAAGTCGTAATTTTAAGCTGTCATAAAGTGTTTCCAGGATAAAATAACTCGTTGTTCAAATTCCAAACCCACATGTGTAGAAACTATGATTTTCTGTGTGGATGGGAACTCTGTTCTACAAACAGAATAAGGGGAGAGGTTGTACCAGTGGCTTCTGCTTCTGAAAAATCCCTGTGTGTGGAGGAAGCCTGCAAGAGAGACCCGCAGGTGAGGGCACAGTAGCAAGGCGCAAGCACCTGAGTCTTCACAAACTGAAGACCCCAGCGATGCATTTCCGCTTCCCCGTCCCTCTGAACACCCAGGATGACACACTCAGTGGCCCGCCAGAGTCCTCTGAGTGACCACAGAAATATGTTGAGTGCCGAAGAGCTTGTATTTCCATTGGTTTTCCTTAGAGATTTGATTTTAAAGAGCAAAACAAATTCAAATTCAAGAGGTTTCTTGATTTTTTTTTAAAAAAAGTAAGATTTATTTATATTGCCACATCACTCATTATTTTTAATGTACTTGAATGTGGAAAAAAATCCATAAAAAATAAGAAATTCGTGGTCCCTAAAGAACTGCTTGCAGCGCTTTTCACCTCCCGGAGTGAAAGAGATTCCAGCTTTGTGATGTCACTGCATTAGCCAGATCTTTCTGAGGATGCAGCTGTTCAGATGGACACATGTTCCATTTGTGCAGTTTTCTATTGTGTTTCCCAAAGATGAATGAGGAGAAGAGGCCATGGGCTCATTCAGCAGGCTGGGCCTGACCAGCAAGCACACACACATACACCTTGCACACGCACCAGGCTGTTTTTGCAGTTCTGACGTGGGGCAGCCTCTCTGCTTGCCTAGCTTTGGGGCTCATCATCATCCCCAGCACTCCTTTGGCACCACAACCTGTGTGAGAACCTGTTCAAGCCTCTATGTTATCATGTGCTGAAGGGCCCAAGCTCCTTCTTTCACACCTCTGTTATCTTTCATTGTTTCTTTCTGCTTTCTCCTCCTCTCAAAAGCGCCAAAGAGCCTGAACTGGGGAAGTCCACCCTCAACCCCTTCAACTGGCTCCCAGTGCCCTGGGCCTGGATTCTCCGTACACTGGTCCTCACTGTGGCAAGTGGTTTGGTCTGCAATCTGGAGCTCCCCCTGGCAAATTCACAGGACTTCTTTTCCCTATCTAGCCTGTCTGCCGTTTTTGCCACTCTGCCTCTGTCAAGCTCCCTAGATTCGTCTCCTTCCTATTCATTGTCATTGCAACCCTTCCGCACAAGCCTGGGTTTCCTTACTGGTTTGACTTCAAACTTGACCAAAGCCTTGGAGAGATGGAGAATTTAATCCAACATCATTTAAGTGGCTGAAAATTACACTGCAGCAAATCTGCAGAATATGAAAAGAATTAGGCCAGAAATGGTGATGTCAAATCCAGCCATGTGCTGTAGACACCCAGCAAGGTTGCAGGTAGCTCTTAGTGGACAGAAGCGGGTAGCATATGACCTGGACTGTTAGCCAACCTCACAGTGGAAGACAGTGACTTTGCATGCACAAAAATCAAAGCAAATCTTTCTGACCTATCACTGGCTAACGTGTCCTGACTAACATCTCTATGCAACTTCAACTAGCAGGTAGTAAGTCCCTAAATATCATGTGATTTCTTCCCTTAGTGGGCAAATGACTTGTGAATCCTAAAAAGATACAGAATTAAGTTCAAAAAAGGTAAACCAAATCTATTTCCTCTATCTTAAGGTTAAGAAGCAATTTATAAATATTTGGTATTTTTCTCATGTGTTATATTTAAAAGGATTTTGTGTGTTGGAGCTCAGGTCAAACTTGTAATACTAATTTAAAATATACGGTTAAATAGTTAACCGGTACACAGTTAAATAGTTGACTTAGATTATGATTTTACATTGATATTTTTAGAGAATATAAAATTCATCATATGTCTAGATTTTGTTATATCTATAGGAATTATTAAGTATTTGTAAAGATTTGTTTGTTGATTAGATAATTAAGGAAGTCAAATAATTACGTTTACAAGGGCTGCCTAAAAAGTTTTATGTGACTTAGTTTTGTTAACAGGACCAAAGTGTAATCAAGGGCTCCTTTTAAAACATTATTAAATATTACTAGATTTATTAAAAACAACATTTGCAGGTTGAATGGTATGAAATGATATGAATAACACTGCCATTGGGTCAATTACATAGCATTTAAGATATTCACCAATTTTTATAATAAGAGTAGTTCTTTTGGGGCACTTTGGCAAAGATCACTTTTTTTGCCATTGAAAAGATAATTTCAGCCACCACTGATGAGCCCAGGTTCACAAAAGAGGTGAGGGAAAGGAAAGTTTAAGCTCAGGGGCTGTCCCCAATTACCCTGTGAACTTGAGTCTCAGTTTTTTTTATCTGTAAAATGGCATAATAACAACGACATTATGCATCCAAGTGCAGGACTACATGCAATTATGTGGGGAGAGAAAGCTCCTTACCAAGCAGCTTTCAGCAGGTGCCCAACAGGTAGTGCTTGTGATAGTTACCTCATTTTGAGACCTACGATAACAGGCACGTAATATTCTTTTTTTTTTTTGAGACAGAGCCTCAAGCTGTCACCCTGGATAGAATGCCGTGGCATCACAGCTCACAGCAACCTCCAATTCCTGGCCTCAAGCGAGTCTCCTGCCTCTGCCTCCCAAGTAGCTGGGAATACAGGCACCTGCCACAACACCCAACCATTTTTTGGTTGCAGTCATCATTGTCATTTGGTGGGCCGGGGCTGGATTCGACCCCACCAGCTCAGGTGTACATGGCTGGTGCCTTAGCCCGTTAAGCCACAAGCGCCAAGCCTGGCACGTAATATTCTTTTTCTCTGGGTCACTGTTATTCTTGAATTTTAATGACCATTTATATTGTAAAGAAATCTTTCGGATTGACCCTGTTAAGATGCGAGAAACACCATATTATGTGTTGGCTTGAAACCCTCTGATAGCTTCATTTCAGTCACAGAGAGGCCTCTGTGTCTCTTTGCAGGTAGCCTCCATGACCCATCTGACCTCACCACCCACCAGCCCTGGCCACAAGTGCTATCTTGGGACAGGCCAGGTCCCTTCCATGGCAGGCCTTTGTGATAGCTGCTCCCTTTTCCTGGAAACCCTTTTGCCAGAATTTTGCAGGACTCACTGCCTCCCACTTTCAGGCCTCTGTTCAAATGTCACCTGACCTCCCTACTTAACATTAAACCGCATCCCATAGAAAAATTATATGAATAAGTGCACACCTGCATCAAAGGGGTAGTTTAAAGGTTGAGGAGATGGGAAAAGATTCTCCTCATGGCTTATGCTGTGTTGCTCATACTGAAATGTTTCAAAATCCTCTCCTGAGGTACAGATACCAAGGATCTTTCTCTTGCAAATTGACAGCTGATTTCTGGTGTGTGGTTCTTGACATCTACAACAGTGCCTGGTAGCCAGAAACAGCAAAGCAAGTGATAGAGAAAGTGAGAGGGACTCAGGCGCAGTAGATTTAAATCCTAATTCTGAGACTCTCTGCTCTGACCTTGCAGAAATCATGGCCTTCCCAAATCTTCACCTCCTCCTCTCCAAAATGGACATAACACTCTGTTCCCTGGCTGCTTGATGGGGTTGCCATCAGAATTAATTGAAAAGTAAGTGCACACTTACTATAAGCATCTGCAGAGACGTGACAGATTATTATCAATAGCTGATGACATTTGCAAAGATTGCCTATGTGCACACTATTTTATATTTTTTTGAATTGGGAATTGTCTCCCCGTGGCCTATGAAATGAGATTGTGACATCAAGTATGACAAACATCTCCAGTCCCGTGACGTGTTCAGCCCTGTAGATGACACGAGGAAGAGGGAAGGATGGCTCATTTCAAATTTTCTCAAAACTGGTAAAAAATTAAGGTTGACCAGAAGATTCTGGAGATCTATCTGTCATTGAGGCCAGATGTCTGATTAGCACCAATGGAATCTGTTTCATTATTCTATAAAATGCCTGGGCAACTCCCTCTTGGAGGTGGGGAAAGTTTGTATTGAAGGGAGGAAACTTAAAGTACACTATTTCTAAGAATAGAGCAATTCCATGGTAAGTATGCCTCTTGTGTCAAAAGGGGTGATCTAACGGTCTAAGACATCACCAAAGGATTCTCCTCATGGGTTATATAGGATCACTCACTCTGCAGTTTTTCTTAAGCCCTCTCTGTCATGAAGTTCAGAGACCAAGGACCTTGCTATTGCAAACTGACATTCTTAAGCACAAAAGCCCAAGCACAGTTTTAATGACCAGCTCTGTGTAATGAGTGATTGCAACAGTAATATCCATTGATGACACCAGTCCCACTAGCCACGGCCACAGTGTCAAATAGAGAGGTCACCCTAGTGACTGCTCCACTCCTGCGCTTGAGCTGGCTTAGAAAGCCGGATTCTGTGTGTTACGCAACAATGCTGTGCCCTTCAAGTTCACCAAAGTCAGTATCAAATGCAGCTACCCTCATGACATCCCAGGTCCCCAGGGAAATAAAATTTGGAAGTTTCTAGTGCAGGAAATGGAAGCCATCACCCCCATTGTTCTGCAGCGATTTAAAAATGACCCATTTTTCATCAGCAGGAACTAAGAACAAGAGATGAGCGCCACCTTG
The DNA here is from genome assembly GCA_963573935.1 of Arctocebus calabarensis. Lineage (NCBI taxonomy): Eukaryota > Metazoa > Chordata > Mammalia > Primates > Lorisidae > Arctocebus > Arctocebus calabarensis. Next base: position 48,915 of record CAUYON010107154.1, read on the forward strand.
TGGAGCGCTCTCCCCCACCCCGCCTGCGGTGTTGCACCCACCCCCAACTTCTCTTCCCAGAACTAGCACCCACCAAACTCACCCCCTCTTAACCATTACCCAGTTCAAATGCATGCACTTCACAGGGTCATTTTGACTTTTTAAAAATAGTAACAACGTAACAGCTACTAACCCTGGGTTCTCTCAGCTTCTCTAATTTCTAGGGTCTACCAGCTCTCCAGGGAGGCTGCACCATGACACCCTCCTCTCCACCCCCTGCCACAGCCCATCTCCTGTCTCCTCTCTTTGTTGGATTCCCAGTTAGGAGGGAGCGATGGGGTGATCCTCTTTCGCTCATGCATCCTCTCCCCCACTTTAATGTCACACCATCACCATTTGGTTTCATGCAAGAAAACTTCAGCATGCGTTAAGCACCGTGGAGGCACTGGAGATGCCAAGGGGAACAATTACGGGATTATGAGAAGTCAGGTAAGTGTTCACCTAAGCGATAAGTTCTGTGACCATTCACAAAGAGCAGCAGGGCCATGAGATGAGGGGAGAAGGAAGGGCCCAGGGCTTCACAGAGCAGCCATCTCTGAGGTCACCAGTGCCCCAGCACCCCTGGGGCCCCAGCACGCATCTCTCTGCAGACTCCTTAGAGTTCCAGCCAGAGCTGAGGCTGTGGCCACACCGACAAAGTCCATCCTCGAGGGGCCCTCTGCCCTCCTTGGCTAGACTGGCCTGGGTGTGGACATGTTGCTTTTCCTCTTAGTTCATGTGAGTTAAGACTAGAATTTTCCAGCAGAAATGTTTACTAGGCAACTAAAAGGGAAAACAAAAGCAAAAAAATGAAAGACAAAGATACATAAAGATGAGCCTGCTGAGCAGAGGGGCCTTATATTGACATGACAGACACCTACACTCCGGCCCAGACTGGCTTGGCTAGGGTAGCTTCTCAACATGCAAATCATGTTGCCCCCTTCACCTCACATATGTGTCCAGGGGCACAGGGCCAAGCTGTGGATAAGCCCTGTGGAAGCAGAGTAGGGCTCACGTGACTCATGGGCCTACTGAGTTTGGCAGCACACTCCCAAAGCTAAATTCTGCTCTGGGATGGTCCCCGACTTCCACTGTAATCCCCTCCATCCAGGCCCTGAAAGTGGAAGCTCTTACAGTTGTTGGTTTTGTTGTTGCTGTTTTAAAGATTAATAGACATTTGAGGTGCAGCTGAACTTGGCAAAGATTTATATTAGTTATGCTGGGATAGCATCTGTTTTCTAATTTATTGCATTTCTCAGTTTCATCCCCCAAAGAGAAAAAGTTAACATGCCTCCCCTTATATGGAGTTAATTGAGACCAGACCAGTAAGTTTAGTCTGGGCCAACTGGAAATACAATGAAGCAATGCTGAATTCTAGGAGTTAACCTCAAGATTGCATTCACTTAGTAAAAATAGAGAGCAGAATCTGGAAGTAAAGTGGTATTTTTCACATAATGAGTAATTGGCAAGCTGTATAAACTGGGGTTCACAGCCCTGGCTTTGGAATTAGGCTTGAGTCTGAATTTCAGCTCTGCTGTTTTCTAGCTGTGCCTGACTAGTGCAAAACCCTTCACCACGATGAGCATCTTAGCCCACTCAGACTGCCATAGCACAATACCATAGACTGGGTGGCTTACAAACAGCAGACATTGATTTATCATAGCTCTAGAGGTTAGAAGTTCAAGATCAAGGAGCCAGTAGCTTTAGTGTCTGATGAGTGCTACCCTCTGCTTCTTAGATGGCACCTCTTGCTGCATCCTCACGTGGCAGAATGGGTAAACCAGCTGAAGTTCAACCCTGCCATCCCCTTTTGCCTTTTATATTCCACCAGGCAAGGACACAGGGTTCCTCCTCTCCAGAGGATGCATTAACCAGCTGCCATCTGTAAAGCAGAGCACAGCACTCACCAGATACAGAATCTAATGGTGTCTTGATCTTGGGCTTCCCAGCCTCCAGAACTAGGAGAAATGCATTATTATTTGTTAGTTAGATATTTTGCTATACACGTACCAGCACACATGGACTAAGATAGCAGGTTAAAGGACCAGGTGTCTCAAACTTGTGGTTCCTGGCCCACCTAATGGGAAACCACCTGAGTTCCTGGTGGAAAGTTTGGATTTCCAGGTCCCATCCAAGAAGTAAACTAGAAGTGAGGTCCAAGTGAGGCCTTTTGGATAAGTAGTTGGCTGATACAGAATTAAGTGCCCTGAAGTTTGAAAACCACTGTTTCAGAAGGAAGGCAACAAGTTTCCAACCTGTGAGTTCCAGGACCTGCCACAACCCATCCCCCTTGGACGTGTGACTCCCAAGGAAATAAGCAAATCACTCACCACTTCACCACCTTGTCCGTGTACTGGCAATAAAAGTGGCTACTGTGAAAAACAGTTAGCCACTTGTTAGGAAAAATTCTTCAGGACTCTGCTACACCTGCACATAAAAACTATGCTCACTAATGGTCGAGCCCCATAAGACAGAAGCCTCCAGCCCCTGAGGTTGACGTGGGAGGCAGGGGACAGCAAGCAGAGGAGGTTTCGGCCCCCAGCCTGTGCTGGCCAGCATAGCAGCAGGGCCCCCAGCTGTTCCGTATTCCAGGCCTACCTGCAAGACTTGAACAAAGGGCTTCTTTCATTTTTCATCCATTTTTATGGGAAGGGACCATCTTTAATTTCCTAAAATAAAGCCACAGTAGTGCTGAGCTGAGAAGAATGTCATGGTGGGGCAAAATTATGGAGGGGTAGATTTTGCAGTTGAGGACAAGCTACCTCCTCACATCCCCTCTTATCACAGATCCTTTCACTAAATACCTGTCTTAGGACATTTTCTATTCTAGAAGTTCTTCTGTTCTGTCAGAATTTAAGTTTATAGGTTGTCTATTTCAAGGGAATTTGTATTTGAAGCCTAAACCTTTCACTGTGGAATAAAATTACAAGTGGAAATATTTTTCACGTCAGATTCCATACTGGGTTCCCAAAGACAACACAATTAACCCTTTTCCCAGGACAAAAACCATTTCGAACAATAAAGTTCATCCTGGCAAAAGACCAAGAAATGTGTCAGTCACTTAAAAATGGGACTGAGGCAAGTATGTTCCTCTGTAGCACTGTCACACAATCCTGTGCATTAGATACCTGTAAGTCATTGATAACAGTCTTCCCTCTTGCCTTTCTCTACTCCAGACACTGAAAGGCAAAATGATCCATTTCACAGCTTCTCTTGCAGCCAGTAGCTGGGAGTGGGGGTGGATGGGAGCATGTGCTATAATCCTAGCTGTGATATATAGGGAAAAATCCCTAAAGAGATTCTCTCATAACAAAAAAAGAAGAATGAAAAGAGAAAGACAACACTGATCTAGAAAAAAAGCACTTTCTTTTCTATTTTCTTTACTTCTTTCTGATGGCCTGGAATGCAACTGTGACTACTGGAAGGACAGCAGCTACCTTGTGACCATGAGGTGAAAAGTAAAAAGAGGAAATCCAATCAACTAAAGACAAGGAAAGAAACAAAATGAAACTCAGTCCCTGAGGCCCCTCTGAAAACAGCTATTAAAGTTCCAGCTGCCCACCTTGAGACTCCTAAACTAACAGTCAGTCTTAGGAGGACATCTATTACCTGCAGGAACACAATTTCCTAATCAATCACCATAAGTTGGCATTTTCCACCTTGGTTTGTCTCACTTTTTCTCTAGGCAGCAAAATAATAGATCTTAAAGGAGTGCTGGCCACAAACATCTCTCACATCATCTCCTGTGCAGTGATGCCCACAGCCTGGGGGGGTGGGGGGGTCGGGGGTGGATACTGTGTGAATCTGATACTCCTAAACTAAAATGCTTTTTGCATGTGCCATAAAATACAGTTAAGGTTTTACAGATGATGTTGTAAGTACGTGTTAAGCACTCTCATAAGTGCTATATAGGTACCAACTCATTTAATCCTCATAACAACCCCCAGGTTTCAGCCCCCAGCCTGTGTGTATTACAAGAGGTATTACTACTAAACTGTTTACAGATAGATGTTTAAAGCTCAGGGGGTTTAAGTAGCTGGTCTAAAGTCACACAGCTGGTTAGTTGGTGAAGCCCCAAGCTCAGGCTGGTGGCATCAGATCCTAGTGTCTTAATAATGATGCTTTTTGCCAAGCACATTAGGTAAATTTTTCCAACCACCTGGACAACTATCAAAAGCAGTGAGTCCTGGGGTGAAATTTTCAAGTGATACTCTTCCCGGGTCCAGAATGCTGACCACCGGTGGTATTTCTCCTCCTGTACAGAGCTAGCCAGAACTGCTCCATGGCAAGGCCAGGACCCTGCCCCTCCCCAGCATGCGGGACCCAGTCAGAGCCGGGGAAATGATCTTCACCACACTGTCCTCACCTGGGTTCCCAGCCAAAGTCTTCTCCACAAGTCCTAGAATCTATCCAGTACTACCCTGCTTACATCATTTATTTTCAAATAAAAAAGACCCTCTATTGGGAGGAAGAAACTTTTGCTTGATTTTTCTTCTTGGCTCGGTTAATTTCATAGCCCATGTGGAGGTTAAGACATTGTGTCTAATTATATAATCTCTGTGAGCTGCTAGAGTTTTATGTGTGGTTGCAAAGCTGTGGTGCCTGTAAGTTGGACTTCCGTGCACCTCTTTTCATACTTCATCTGAAAGGAAAATAATAATATCGCCTGCTTATCACTTGATGAAAATTATTAAGCAGTTCCTATAATTGTGCACCTTCAGTTATAGTTATAATGTTATTACAATCCTCACCCAACTTACAGAATAAAAGCAAGTTTCACAAAGTTAACACGAAAAAGATAAAAATTCATTTTTGCTTCCTTCTGAAATCTCCAGCTGGAAATGGAGAGTGATCAAATTGTGTTAGTCAGCTGTGGCTCCCTCCTCCTTTTTTGAAGAGAACTAAATATGCCTGCTTAGTTAGGTCCATTGTTTTGTGAAATCACATCTATTTTCTCTATTGTCGATGAGCATGAATATAGCATGCCGCCTGCTGGGCTGGAAATACAACCATCGAGCCAATCCCCTAGTTCATTTATGATCTATTATTCTCCATTGTTCCTGCGGAGCTTCTGATTGCATTCCTATTAATCGTTCTAATTTGCCCTTCATTATGCTGACTGTTTGCCATGCAGTGTTGGGCCTCTACTCGGTTGGCTTCCAGTGTTTTAGTAACTTGTGGTTAGATGCAGCTCCCTTTAGACTGGTGCTGCTGGAGAAAGCAGATACCCGGCATTCTTCTGTCTTTATAGGGAGCACAGCAGTGGCCTCATGTGCCTACCTCATGGCCCATAGGTTAGGTCCCTTCATTTATAATCCACTACAGAGTCCCTTATCAGATAACATTTGTTAAACTCCGCTGGTTGCCAGGCCTGAGACAGGTGCTGCGATAATGGGCCTGGGGAGACAAAGCTGGCATGAGGAGTGGCCGGGAGCCAGGAGCACATCCTCCAGCAGACCATGCAGGTCCCTGTACTGATCAGGATACATTCAGCTGCAAGTGATGGAAACCCATCTTCAGTGGCTCAGACGGCAGCAGAAACTGATCACCTCCTGCAACAAGAGTTAGGAGATAGGGCTCTCCAGGGCCCATGAATAAAAAAGTTTAAAGGGTCACCAAGGACTCGATCATTTTCACCTTTGTGCTTCTCCACCCTCAGCAGCCCAGCTTCTCCCCGTGCCTACAAGATAACTGCAGCAGTTTTAAATGACACTCCCAGACACTATTTTACAGGAACAAGAGAGCAGTGGTCTCTTTCTCTTTTTTCTTTGGTGGCAGTTTTTCTTTGCCCAAGGCTGGGTTTGAATCTGCCATCTCTAGTATAGGGGGCCAGTGCTCTACTCCTTGAGCCACAGGTACCACCCAGAGAAATGGTCTCTTCCTTGCATCTTTTATCAAGAAGGAAGAAATCTTTCTTGGAAAAACTCCACCAAACCCTTGGGTATTGTTGGACAAAAGTGAATCACATGCTCATGTTTAAAGCAATCACAGGTAGGGTACGCGAAGTTGCTACAATTGGCTCAGACCCATCAGGTCCGTGGGGTGGTAGACATGGTGATCTTCCCTAAATGGGTGGCTGCACAGGGGAAGTGGAATGTTTAAAACAAGGTCAAGGCTCTGTGAGGAAGCAGAAAAGGAGACAGTTATGGTCTGAATGTTTGTGTCCTCCCCAAATTCATATGTGAAACCTTACCTCCAATGCAATAGTATTAAGAGGTGAGGCCTTTAGGAGATGATTAGATCATAGTGGGTTTGCCCATGTAAATAAGATTTACAACCTTTTAAAAAAGGCCTGTTTTCCCATCATGTAAGGACACAGCGAGAGGACACCAGATATGAAGCAGAGGGCAGCCCTCACCAGACACCAAATCTGCTGGCACCTTAATCTTGGACTTCCTAGCCATTAGAATTCTGAGGAATAAATTTCTATTGTTTATTTATTTATTTATTTATTGAGATAGAGTCTCACTCTGTCACCCTGGATAGAGTACCATGTCATCATTATTGCTCACAGCAACCTCACACTCTTGGATTCAAGCAATTCTCTTGCCTCAGCCTCCCAAATAGCTGAAACTACAGTCACCCACCTCGATGCCTGGCTAGCTTTTCTATTTTTGTGGAACTGGGATCTTGCTCTTTTTTTTTTTTTTGAGACAGAGCCTCAAGCTGTCACCCTGGATAGAGTACCATAGCATCACAGCTCACAGCATCCTCCAATTCCTGGGCTCAAGCGAGGCTCCTGCCTCCACCTCCCAAGTAGCTGGGACTACAGGCGCCTGCCACAACGCCTGGCGATTTTTGGTTGCAGCTGACATTGTTGTTTGGCGGGCCCGGGCTGGATTTGAACCCGCCACCTCAGGTGTACATGGCTGGCACCTTAGCCTCTTGAGCCACAGGCACGGAGCCTGGGATCTTGCTCTTGCTCAGGCTGGTCTTGAACTCTTAAATTCAGGCAATCCACCTGCCTCAGCCTCCCAGAGTGTTAAGACTATAGGCGTGAACCACCGCGCCCAGCTTACATTCTGTTGTTTACAAATTACCCACTCTAATGTAAGATATTGTAGCAGCCCAAACAGACTGATACAGAGAGGTAATGGATGCAGGAGCGGGGAACAAAAAAATTCTTAAATAGGTGTGGACTGATTATTTTTAGTATAATATTCTTCTATGTGTAGTTCATTTAAAGCTATAAAACTAAAACTAATTTACAAATTTAGTGAAAGGTATAAATGGTGGTGCCCAGAGAGATGCTCAGGCCAGGTTTGTTGAAAGGGGGGGAGGGTGACCTGCCTGGGTAGTGCAAAGATGGCGTGTGCAGGGGAGGGAAGCAGTTAGAGAGCCTTTTGATATGGGGCCATACAGAGTGGGCACATTCCACAGGTTACCTGTCAGGTTGGGGGCTTTGGCATGAACTTCTGCGGGGTGGGGTTAGGCAGATCCTTTGTGACTTTGTCTTAGGAGGAGAGGAGGCGGAGAAGGGGAAAAGGGTTTGTATGTGGGTGCATTAGGCCCCCCAACATTAAGTACAGCTACAAACACAAGTGAAAGTTAAACTGTCAGAATTAACTTAATGTGACAGACAAATGACACTGTTTTACAGAGACCAATAACTACTCCCAGGATGAACCTGTTGCTGCAACAACTGCTAAGGCAGCACAGGGGATACAGTAACCCAGGGTTCTTTGTTCTGTTCCTTCTCATGCTCCTGGGCAGCTCCGCTCATCCTGGAAACTGGGATACTGCTTGGGTAGTCCCCATCTGTTCCTTTCCCCTCAACCAGTGGAAAAGAACATAGTATCAGGCTCGGCGCCTATGGCTCAGCGGGCTAAGGCACCAGCCATGTAAAACTGAGTTGGTGGGTTCAAATCCAGCCTGGACCAACCAAGCAACAATGACGGCTGCAACCCAAACAAAAATGGCCAGGCGTTGTGGCGGGTGCCTGTAGTCCCAGCTACTTGGGAGGCAGAGGCAGGAGACTCGCTTGA